>JADDOH010003853.1:0-83313 GCA_016648135.1 Agrypnia vestita
GCAGTTGCTCACAGGCGAGGGTTGGGGAGCCTAGGAAACTCCCCCTCCCCACTCGCATATTTTTGACTTGACAGGTGGCCCGGGACCATCTTTACAGTAGCTTCAGTATATATACCGTAGTTTAACTTAGTTTAACCTGGAGGAGTTGGAATTCGGGGGGCAAACTGGCTCTGAGCCCGGACGCCAGACACTGACGCGAGGGATGGTGCGGTACTTTGCACAGAAGAGGCCCAACATGAAAAGGCGCATCCAGGCTCAGGTCAACGTATCCGGAACTCGTGTCGGGAGAAGGAGGATGGGATCAGTCACCGATGAGCCTTTGGGTATGGAGGAGCCGAATTTAAAGCAAACACATTTTTCGCGTACACATACATTTATACATACCTCCCACACCCCCTTTATCCATTAGAACCCACCGTACCACTAGAATGAGACATAGGGCCAGATACAGGTGACGGAACTTAGGCCGGCTAGTAAATAAACGTAACAATGTAATTGATATAAAAATAATGCAGAGTAAATATAAAAGATCGTAAGGAATAAGCACAGCGAGATAACGGCGGAAGATAAAATTATTAATCAGCGAGGGCGTCGAAGACGGAATCATCCATAGGAGCGGCTACGAAGGACTCGAGGGCTTTCAGGGGATCTATGTACTCTATATGTGCATGCGCATGTGATAACGGCACGTTACTAACCTTTCCAGTGGATGGCGGTCGATCCCATACAGGTAGGACAATGGGGGATCGAGCGGAGAGGGCGTGGGAGCAGAGAATCGCGCACTCTGGAAGCGCAGCTACACCAGATGCAGTGGTTTCAGTCCGTAGGAATGATAGGTAAATAATATAGGGCCACGGAACATAGTATGTTTAGCAATTGCACCGTAGGGCTTAATTGACGTGCTAGGTAGTTTTGTTTGCGTTTTCCATGAACATTCACGAACTTCATACCCCAGTATTTAATTTAAGTAAAGCTTGCGTTAGGGTTACCACTAAACCAATTCATCCCCTATAGTTCGAAACAAAAAATTACACAACGTGAACTGGGGAGGTCTTGAATAAAGCGAGGGTGTTCGGAAATACTACGTTAAAAACCGTAGAGCCTTCACCCGACGTAGATAGATAGCTTGTTTGCCTCTAACAAGGCGTAAACTCAGTTAGGAGTAGGATCGAGCTGAAAGGCGAAGAAGAGGATCCATCACACGCTTATCAACCAAGTGTAATTTTCTATTTAAACTCCTCTGAAGTTTTCGCTTCTTGCTACGAGATATCCTCTATATGGCACATGTATCGACTATGCGGGTGCCCGAAATAGATGTGAGCTGCTTAAGATTTGGTTTGACCAGATTGATCAGATATTGAAAGATTGCCATGTTAGAATGTGTATGGATGTATTGAGGCGAGAGTTTTTTGCCATCTGTATCTATGTATCTTTGCTTACGTTTGTGTGTCTATCATGTGACGCTGTGTCTGGGGAAATATTAAGGGGTATTTCATGATGTATGCAATATTTAATTGTCATCTGTTATTTGTTTGCTTCTCTCTGTGAGACGAAGCGTTTTTTTCTATTATTTAATCTAATAAATCTTGTGATTTTTTTCATCTTGTGATGCTAAATCAACAACTTATCTGAAAATCACATTTGACGTCGCGTGAAATATGAAATGGAGTAATATTCTGGAACAAAACTATTTAATCAATGTAAGCAACGATAGGAATTTTCGCAAGAACTAGTGTTTGATAAGTTTTCAAATTTAACTTCAAGCTTAATAATCTCAGTTTTCTTGACGCCCAAGAAAGTAAACTGTCTACAAATCTAAAACTAATTAAATTTGTAAATGCGAAATATTTAGGAGTGTATATTTTATATAGGAAAATAATTTTAACATAACATAATAATAACATTTTGCAAACAAGCTTCGTCAAGTATTTGAGTAAGAGACTGTCTCAAAAATAATACGAAATTAAATTTTAAGAAAATATTAGAAAACTACTAAAATGAAAACTAGCTTGCTACTTGATTCTTCAGGTGACTACCGCAATCGTAATTTTTATATTCTTCTTATTTTTTTTAATATTAAGAAGATCATTTAATATTATAAAAAGTGGCTAGAAATTTGCCTTTTTTATGAAAAATCGTTTCCCTTTTATCGTAAACTTCGACTAATTACACCAATAATATGAAATCCTCTCCCATCCCACGTATATGCTCGGACAATAATAACCTTTTGAATTCAAAAGATATTTTTAATACCAAATATTAAGAGTACTGTCGTATGGAAACTCGTCACCCTTCCTGTAATATGCATTATTTACATTATACGCATTACTAATAATTTTTAATCACAAGCCGTAGCCCGTCAAAAATGACGGTACTTTTATATGTCGCTTTCTAAAGAAAAATCATTTATTTATTTATTAAAAAAAATAAAAATAAAAAAACTTACAGCTATGACGGAGAAACAGACAGACATACAACTAAATTATTATAATTGGGATAACTGTTAACTTTACTTTACCTCCTTATTATCACTGAGTTTTATCTAAGTCTATTAAATTAATATTATATCAATCTTATATTTGAAAAAAGTTTGTTAATTAAATTTTTAAGTTTTCATTGTCTTATCTGTGTCATCCTAAAATTGTAGGAGACATTAACTCATTTTTATGTTTTTTTTCTTACCATGTATTTTTGTCTTTCTGTTGAATGACCAAATAAATAATTAAATTAAATTAATTATTGTAAGCTTGTATTTCACATAAAAAAAATATTAATTTACCAATAAGATAGTACTTTTCACTGGTACAAGGAAATTACAAATAGACTACATAAAAACGACCATAATGGCTTACCGACAATATTTTTTCTGTAGAATTAAGCCTAAATTACATATCGAATATGTTCTAACCGCAATGTCTTGTATCAATATTTAAGGGGGTAAGTGACTTCAAAGTTTGCTTTTTTTTTTAAATTTCTGACTTTTCTTCTTTAAAATATAAGAGTTATCATATAGGTAAATTATATCGAATATAATATTATATAACTGTAACTTAATACAAGTCAAATAAAATAATTGAAACCTTAAGGCGATCGTCTAGCAGAATGAGCAAATTTCACCATTTTTTCTCATATCTTCTCTTGGGTTTTTTATTACATTTTTGTATGGAAATATCTCTTATGTTTTAATATATATTTTTAATTATTTTATTTATATATTTATTTTATTTAAATAATTTTATTATATATTTTATATTTTATTTTAAAATATATTTTAAAATTTATTCATCAGGTTACATATATTTTAAATACTAATATCTTATTAAAATGTCACAAACTAAATTATATAATTTATTAATAAATTACCAAACCTTCGATGTTTTAAAAATGAAGAAAATTGCTCAACTTTATGGGCCTTTTATGACCGAACTGCCTGTTGAGATGTCTTTTTTATTCAATAATATTACAAAGTACACGATTATCTTAAATTTATAACAATTATAGAAAAATCTGTTAGTTTTTTTACATGCAATTTATGTTTTAAAAAACACTGTTTTTTAAATTATTTTTATTTTTTGTGTGTTTTTTTCAATCCTTTTAAAATAGTTTATAACTTGTTTTCTTTAATAAATTAAAGGAATAGACATTATTATTTTAAAATTAATACAAAAAAAATCAAAAAATTATTCTCGATTTCAGATTTTAGCTATTTAATCAAGGCACTGCGTATTGTGTCATAAATACGTTGCGTTTTGATTAAATATCTAAAATCAGGAATATCGACAAAGATTTTGATTTTTTTTTGTTTTTATCGTAAAATTATAATATCTATTCTTTTGACTATTGAAGTAAAAAAGTTGTCAACCATGTAAAAAGAGTTGAAAAAACCACAAAAAAATAAAATATTTTTAAAAAACAGTATTTTTTAAAACATAAATTGCATGTAAACAAACTAACAGATTTTGCTATAATCGTAGTAAATTTAAAATAATCGTTTACTTTGTAATATTATTGAATAAAAAGACATCTCAACACGCAGTTCAGTCATAAAAGGCCCATAAAGTTGAGCAATTTTCTTCATTTTTAAAACATCGAAGGTTTGGTAATTTATTAATAAATTATATAATTTAGTTTGTGACATTTTAATAAGATATTAGTATTTAAAATATATGTAACCTGATGAATAAATTTTAAAATGAGATATTTCCATACAAAAATGTAATAAAAAACGCAAGAGTAGATATGAGAAGAAATGGTGAAATTTGCTCATTCTGCTAGACGATCGCCTTAACATTGGATTAATCTCTGAAATTTTTTATTAATTTTGACATATATTAGAATGAAATTTTTTTTTAATTTGAAACAAATTAAGTAATTGAATGTTTCGGCGTTAACCTTGTGGAAATCCATTATGAACAAATAATGAAATAAAACAATCAACTTCGTTTTTTTCCACTTATATTTGAGAACTTGTTTCACTACATGTTTCGGAAACGTCGAAGGAAACGGACGTTTCCGAAACATGTAGTGAAACAAGTTCTCAAATATAAGTGGAAAAAAAAAAGTTGATTGTTTTATTTCATTATTTGTTGATACAAATTACTTTTCTTTTACGATAGTTCAACGTTTCACAGATGGTATATTAATGTTTGAAGCCGCTTCTCTCCATAACTTTTGATATTAGAATATTCATGTCTGATGACGGAGTTAGCACAATAAGTCTACCGTTTAAGTATTTTTTACCATGTTAAGCACCATGTTTAACACCATGAATATTTATTTATTTAATTATAAAGAAAAAATTAATGTCATCATTCGGAATGGACTAGGTATAAACTTAACTGAAGAATTTTACTATTCTTATTTCAATACATAATATCATATTACAACACGTTATGAGAAAAAATTATAAATTATAAAATATCCATATAAAATTTTCAGCATGTAGTGTTTATTTAAAAAAAAATTAACTCCATAGAACAAAATAGTGAAGTATAGTGAAGTGATAAAATTTTAATTTTTGCGCTGTCGCAAGCAGTTCAGACTTCCGGATCGCCTCAATGTATACACTTATTGTATATTTCTCTACAAGTTATTTCGTCATACAACTGTTTTTCCTTGATAACATACAATATAATATTTTTGTTTATCGTCCATACTTGATAGAATTCCGTGTTGTATCCGGTTGAAAAAAAATTGCGCCATGTATTCATGCATGTAGGTCAATCAGTTTTTATTTTGGCAATATTGCTAAGGAAGTTCGCACAATTTGGTTAACAGCGCAATATTGCGATCACAGTTCGTGAGCGACTTTGTACAATTTGTTTTTTGTTGTTGTTGTAGCCGGTTCTCGTGATCAAGGATCCCCTCGCCATTCTGACTTAATTGTTGTTGCTGCGCCTCTCGTGAGCTTTGCGATGGGAAAATAGCCCTATTCGAGAGGCGCACTCTCTCCCGCATATTTCACAAAGGAAGGACTCATAATGAGATAATTTCACAATTATCTCATTACGAGGCTTGCACGTGAAAAAATTCAGTCGAATCTCTGCCATCGGATCGAACGGATCTCTATCGCTCGCCCTCAGACTGTATTTGTTATTTTCTATTTCTATACTTTCCCTGCCTCGGGCGCTTCTCTCTGGTGAGAGAAGCTCTAGAGGCATCAAGGAAACATCCATACGGAAACGCGGCACTATTCATTCCACGAACCTGAGTGACCCTCGTAGCCCGTAGTGGACACGACACTGGCTTCTCACACCGAGGGTACCGGGTTCGGCTCCCGGTGAGGTCACAATTAATCTGTGTGATTTACTCAAGCCTGTGTGTTTTTGTGATGTGTTTCGCTTCGGTAATTGGGCCTATTGGCTCATTGAAGCTTATAGAAAAAAAATCGATATTTTAACCCACAATATTTCCTTAAAGCTGTAACTGAGACCTATCATGATATCACTTGTAGTGTTACAACACTTGAGACAAAACACCCAGTCTCTTATTGTGATGGAAATTTTAAATACTGCAAAAAACTTTCATAAAATAAATTATCTGTAGTCCCTAGAAAGTATGTGGACATTACTTTCATAAAATAAATTAGCTATGGTCCCTAGTAGGTAAGTGGACATAACTATTATATAAAAAAATAGCAGTAGTCCGTAGTAAGTATTTCATATAATAAATTATCTGTAGTTCCTAGTGAGTATGTGGACATAACTTTCATATAATAAATTAGCAGTAGTCCCTAGTAAGTATGTGGACATAAACTTTAGTATAATAAATTAGCAATTTAATTTGAAAAAAATCTCCCAAATATCTTCTTACAATTCATGGGATTCCGAAGGGGATTAAAAAAAAAAAACAATAAAATTCCCTCAATATTTCCCGTGCACAAAATTTCCATTCCTTTTTATTTTTAAAGGAAACTGCTCTGAAATATTAATTTCACGGGATTTTTATTTATTCTTTGCATCTTGAAAAGCAATCTGAATATCTATTTTAAATTGGAAAGCTCGATACAAAAGCCCCAGTCGAATACACGAAGCATACAAAGACTCCGCAATTATTATCATCACCCTCTTTGGCCGTTGGCAAAGTTGGCTTACCACGAAACGTGACGGGAATAAACTGCCATCTAGCGAAGGAACTTGCGGTTTAAAGTTGCCATGGCCGCTGTATTCCAGCACGCTTACGGTCTTTTCTCCGTTTGTATGTTAATCATTAGATTAAACCTAAAGGCAAAACAAAACACGATAATTAATTCCTTTGTATAAATTTAAAATACAACGATATTTTAAAGCATCGTGGAATACTAATAACATAATCTTCGGATGTGTATTTGGGAATTTCTTTGCAACATATTTTATGTTGTTATTATGTTTTGGTCGTTTTTAATAGGAAATTCATTTTAACTAATTGATTAATAACTTCTTTTTTTTTGAGAATTTTTGGTTACGGAAAAAGAGAACAAATATTTCATAAATGTGTGGCCAAAAATAACACAGTTATGATTTCTTAGCCTTCGTATTCGATATGGACCTACTGCGACTTTTTTGTAATCTCGAAGATGAAAAATAATAGATAAATATAAAATCGCTGAAGAAGCTAAACACAATACTGAAAACTGCGTTCCAGAACTGCCTCGAGGATTACAAAAAGCACTGGCACAAATAAATTTTCATAATTAATAAGGATATACTTTGCTTTCACCACTTATTTGTTGAAAACACCATTATGTTTCGGGGCCAATGGTCCCTTCACCTAAAAACAAAATATCAAAATTCGAAGTATAGACAATAACGATTGTTCTATTTGAAGAAATTAATAAGTAATAATTATTCATTGAATTTATCTTTTCAGAGGTAAGTTTATAGAACTCCATAATCACACATGTGGAAATAAAAACACTTTTTTAAGTTCTACCTTTTTTATTTTCTGTGACGCGTTTTGCCTTATGAGGGCATTATCAATCTAAATATTTTATATTCAACAACTTGTATTTATATCAAAAGTATTGAAAAGAGATGGCATGTCATTTTAAGAATTAATGAAGGTTTTTTTCTTTTTCTTTTCTGCGTGACTTTAAGAAACAATTCTGTTAAAAACACTAATGATAGGTAATACATGTAAGGAAGAGGATAGATTAGCAATTTGATATAGGTAAATGTGATAATTTTCAAATGCAAGGATTCCTAACAGCCTTATTCTTCATTAAAATTATGTTTGAGCTACTGATAATTTTTATACTATAGATAGGTATTATAGACACTTCTGATAATTTTTCAAATGCGGGGATTTACAATTCAGATAAAATCGAAAAAACCTATTTTTGCATTTTTTTATCATTTTATTCTACTTGTATTAAAGCAAATCAATTTTTCATAATTAATATAAGTTACAACTTTTTGCAAAAAATTAGACATAATAGGTCATGGCTGTTTAAACATTTTCGAATCATTATTAAGGCAAGAATCCACTTGTAAAGTTTTTGCTACTTACTATGAGACACCCGATAAATTCATGGACATAATAAGAGAAATGCTAACGAACAGAATTCCAAATAGCAAAAAAAAATATGTACATAAAAAAATGTATTTCACAAGGACTAAAGAAATATTCGCGATTGACGCGAAAAAACAGAGAACATGGATTATATTTGTTATTAATTATATTATATATTTGGTCAATGAATAAAAAATTAATGAATCAAACTCGTAATACTCATAGTCATAGCCAAAGAGCGCAAATAATAGGATGCTTAAACATTCCTAAATATAAGAAAACAGTCACACAACACCATTACACTTATCTAGGTGTCAAATATTTCAATAACTTACCAATGAATATTAGAACTGCAGAACACTATACGAAATTCAAGAAACACCTAAAACAGATAGAATATACATAATTTTTTTTTTTTTTTTTTTTTTTTTTTTTTTTTTTTTTTTTTTTTTTTTTTTTTTTTTTTTTTTTTAAATAGAGATGTGAACACGGAATACGTGTCACATCAATATTCTTACTATTTTCAAACTAAGCTAAACGCTTGTACTATGAAAATAGGACTAACTTGCTAGTCTGGAGTGAGGTTCGAACCCGCAACCTTTGGATCACGAGGCCAGTGTCCTAACCACAAGACCAACAAGCTAAAACAAAAAATAGTTAGAATTATAAAAAATAGCGATACTCCGAAATAATTAGTATACTTGAGTCACTAATATTTATCTTATGATGTCTGTATTTCTCTACACCGTCCCATTATTAACTTATACATACTTATTCATTCATGCTCTTATGTATCATACTCCTGCCCCCAAACACAAGTATTACTTTACTGGGGACAGTTAAAGATGTATAAAAAATGTAACATTCAATGTAAAATGTATGTAATATTTTAGTAAGACGAAACTGTATTTTTATGGGAAAGTATATAGAGAAGTCTTTTGGGTGTACATAGAGCTTACGACCTATCCTACGGCTGGCTTATGTGATCACTTTACACTAAAACGTCTAATAATTTTTGGAAGTTGTATATTCTATTATGGGTGGAAATGGCGAACGTTGCATTGTGTAAAGTGATAGGTCATAAGCCCTATGTACACCCAAAAGACTTCTAAACATACTTATCTATAATATACATTAATTCATTAATGATGTCCCTGTGACAAAAATCCAGCACTGTTGTGAAAAATTTGAACACACTCAAAATATTCTGAAAAATATTAATGATTTGTTAGGTATTTGAATGTTAAAAATTAATTAAATTAAATATGATTCGCTGACAACTTTGCATTGAATCACGTGTTTTTCCGGCGAACGTTTTCCATCCCTATTATTTTGTACAAAATAATGAACGACTTGTATAATTTTACAGTCACAAGTTTATTCGGATGATAGAACTCCACGCTCCAAACAGAACAACTCGACATAAAGCGCAATTCTGAGCAGTAACTATAGTTAATCTAATTATACCAGAAACTATTGTAGTTTTAACTCCTCGTTACCCAAATTTCACACCTTCACCTGAATTTCACAAGCTAGATCATGAATATTCAAAGCTTTTCAATTTGTTCTGCACTCTAGTGAGTCATATTTATAAAGTTTTAATTTTCTTTTTGAAATTGTTGTTATTTTTAATTGTTGTTTATTTTTATCGTTATTAGTATTTTTAAAGTTTATATTTCTCCTTCAATAACAGCACTTTGTAATAAAAACACTACTTATGGAATTATCAACGTGGTAAAGGGACAATGGTCCCTTCATCAGGATACTGAATATACTTAAAATCAAAATTGACAGTATAGACATTAACAAAAACAAAAATAAATATATGGGAATTGAATTACTCATTAAAAACTGATTTGTTAACAAATTTAAAAGGTAACTATTTGAAAAAGGATTTGTAATTTATTTGTTGTTAACGCCTTTGCTAATTCCTAAAATTTCTGATTTATCTTACTCTTTTATTATCTCAACGAACCTATTTTGTTAGAGTGAATTTTAGTGCAGTTTTGAGTAATATGCTCAAATTAATAAAAAATATATTTTATCAGTTATTTTATAATTAAATAATTTAAAAGAGGGTCTTCAATGTATATTATAATAATCATATTTTTATTTCCCTAAAAGATGCAGAATTTTTATATTTTTTTGTTATGAAATTTCTTCCGTGGACGTCTGTCTGAAGTGCATAGACCACTTTTGTAACTTTTCTCAACTTTCCCTAACTTCATCAAATACGCTCGCCTAGACTTCTCTTTACTTGCTTACCATTTATTTTCGTTTTTCACTCGATTTTTCAGAGCTTTCCTACACATCTTCTTAACGATCGTATTTCAACTACACTCAATATGTTTTTATTCTTTCTATGTATTGGCAACTGGAATCCTGCGATCTTTAATGGGTACTGATATCTTATTATGGGTTGGCGGACGGAATTCTCTTAAAATATTAATTTTTCTAACATTAAGCAATTTTCTATAGCAGATTTTTTACACTCCCAAGATGCTTTTCTCTATCCAAGAATAAAAAAATAATAATTACACTTATTGACCATTTATGAAATTCTCGTGCAAAAATTATACACCAGTTCTCTTCTTCAATTTGACACTCGATTTTCACAGAGAAACTGATATGCCATGTGTTAAATTCTTAATTAAAATTCATCTAGATCTTCGATAACCCATGCGTAATATTAAATTCAGTAAATTTACCGAGGTACCAATATTGTAACTATGTGCCATAAATTTGCTGTATTGTATTAAATCCGAATCAATTGTTAAATTCAGCCGTATTCTTTATTAAAATTCATAAAATTCATTGGGGTAGTGACGAAAATCATAAAATTTAACATAGTGGGGACACCTTTACTCTCTGGCATTGTAAACTGAGTTTACATAGCCTCTCATTATTTTAATATCTATGTAAATAAAATATACCCAATACACAGTTTATATTTTAATGTATTCAATAAAATAATTACCATATTTATAAGTATTTACCGAACGAAATAAAATAAAAAAGAAACTGAGTTTAATTTTTCAATTCGTGTATGTATTGTGGGGGGAAGTGGTGCGGGGAGCGCATTTCAGAGCGCAGTGCGCACAATACACTGCGCACTTTTCCTCTAAAAAAAGCATAACTATCAGCATTTTACAATCCACTAAAAAGCAATTCATGCTGGAATATACACATTTAATAACAGTTGAAAGTTTCACCTACAAAGAACATATATTTTATTTTTTTTTAAATAGAGATACGAACACGGAATACGTGTCACATCAATATTTTCAAACTAAGCTAAACGCTTGTGCTATAACAATAGGACTAACTTGGATATAAAAAAGTCTGGAGTGAGGTTCGAACCCGCAACCTTTGGGTCACGAGGCGAGAGTCCTAACCACAAGACCAACAAGCTACTATTAAACAAAAAAAAAAAATTCACTAAGTATATTTTCTATTCACAAATCGTAAATTATTAGCAAGCCTCTTCCATGTTCATCTGCAAAAAATGTTGATATTAAAAAGTATATATGCGTACAAAACACATTTCAGCGATGATTTTTTTATTACTGACAATAAACATCAAAGATTTACGATGCTCTAAAATATTATGTTTGCCGGACAACCCAATCCTATGTTTCGTCCTTTCTTTGAATTTAAACCATATCTGCCTTCAATCTTTTTTCTGTACGTTACTGTTCCATCCCTTTTTTATTCAAGCACGTCCCCATAGCCGTCCTTGGGGACGTCACTCGAGAGTAAGAATACATATTTTCCTCATTCATAACTTTCAAAGATGCATTATTATTGGCTGAGTAATATTCTTTAAAATACAAATGATAAATAAGTATCTGGATATTGGAGGTTCGATCAAATTAACTTCGTCTCTGTGAGATTTCTTAAATTTATCCCTAATTAAAAAAAACCTACTTGGCATCGTTTTTTTTTTCTTCATTTTCATCAAAATTAGCTTCGTCTCTGTGAAATTTCTTAAATTTATCCATATTTAACAAAAAAAGTACTTGACATCTTGATCAAGCAAAATAATTCTACCTTGTATTTTTTTTGTTTTTTAATAGTATATTTATAAATATCATATTTTGAAGAATGTTTTGGTCTCTCAGTTCTTTCTTTTGAAAATGTTAATTAAAATAATTTTACATTTCATTTTCCATCCGTTTATAATACCAGGTTCGTGTGAGAAAAATCTACGTTCGTTAGAAAAAAGAATGCACAAATTCAAAGCGATTGTGGGTATATCTGTAGCATAATCGACAGAATAAAGAAAGATTTTCTGAAGAGATGAATCTTGAAGGCAACAGGAACAAAGATCATCCGCGAAAGGAGTGGTTTGATCAGATAAACCACACATTGCATACCCTATTAACAAAAAGAGCGTGCATGAAAAGAAGTGTAAAAATGGACGAGGCAAGATTTGTCTTCCAATTCAGGAGAGTACGGCGTTCTAGTATCTCTGCTTAATTAATATTGCTGAAGTACGACGTGATCGTAAGTTAGTTAGAAATATTTCAGATGTTCAAATAAAATAAGCACTCCTTGGAAAACACCTAAATAAGACGCTGAATTATGACTCTAGCGAAACGTCGAGAATGATATCTTTACCCATTTGAATGGTTCGTTTAAAATATCCGTATTTTTAGATACCTAAATATGTTAACTCAAAACTCAAAGCAAACTCTGTAATCCCCAGACGCCACTCATTATAGAAGGAACATCCTGAGATGGTCGACATTTTGCTGATAGTATAACTGTGTATAGGACTAAATCGAAACAATTCTTTACGCCTTAACTAAATGGTAATGGATAGATAAATTTTTATTTTTCTTCTTCCTGTTTAAACATATTTTTTTACTTATGTTTTTAATTTGTATTATATGTACATTATCATACACTTTATATGTACTTTTTCCTCTTAATGTACTGCAATCTTTATAACTATCTGTCTTTTGTGATTTTAACTTATAGCTGTAACCTTGTACCTGAATCTTTTTAACTGCATATCTGTCTTATGTGATTTTTATATTTTATATTTTGTATATTTTGTAAAAGCCCATAAAGGCGTTAAATAAATAAAAGACCATCATATAAAACGTAAATCTTTAATCTAAGTAAGGTCTAAAACGAATGCTTTTCTTTAAGGAATCAGATAAAAAACAAATTAAGTTTAAAAAAAGTGGTTAATAATTCCACTCATTAAAAATATTCACGAAAAAAATTCATTAATTTATAACATGAACGGGATGATTCAACGGTCTCTGTTGTACCGACGTTTTATGTTTCGGAACATTAAGTTTATCTTCCCTCGCGGAATAAAATGCCTTATTTTTGAGACGGAACGCGATCCACTCGGGTGATATTGGAATGAAAGCCTCTCTTGAGAATTTCTGTCCTACAAAAGTTAGTATGAAAATTCAAAGTTACTTCGAGACGAAAATGTTTTTTCAATTTTTCCTCCACTTGAGGCATCCATTGTATTTGGTTGGCATTCAAGTAATGTTGCCGGTTGTATTTTTCTTATTATAGCACAATTTTGCGTTTTCATTCAAATATTCATTTTTATGCAGTCAATCTCTTTTATTTCAAAAATAAACATTATTTTTAACTTTGAGTAGAACAAAATACTTAAATATGTTATGTTAACTTACCGTCTGCACTTATATTTTAAAAATCAGATAAATTAAAATTACTTACTTCCTTTGTGTAATAAATATAATATCAAGATGTTTCATAGACACATAACTATTTTTTTGGAACAAAATACTTAAATATGTTATGTTAACTTACCGTCTGCATTTATATTTTAAAAATCAGATAAATTAAAATTACTTACTTCCTTTGTGTAATAAATATAATATCAAGATGTTTCATAGACACATAACTATTTTAGTATGGAAAAGCAAGTATGAAAATCTTTTCGGGTGTTTATATGGCTTACGACCTATCGTACGCCTGGTTAAGTGATCACTTTACACAATGTAACATTCACCAATTCTACTCATGTTAGACTACCGCATCTATCAGTCTCATTACTAAGTTTATTTTTAAGTTTTGTTATGTTCATGTAATATTATTATCTTTTACTTTTTACAATTTTATGTATTATCTGTTTCCTAGTCTCATAATTAAGTTTATTTTTAAGTTCTGTTGTGTTGATATAATATTATTATCTTTTATACAGGGTTATTTGAAAAACATCAATAACCTCGCAGGACTATACAGGGTGTACCATAGCTAGCTTATATTTTATCCTACGTAAATTATACGTATAACTAAACATGCAATGTGCTTATGCAAGAAAATGGAAAAAAAACGTGACGTCAAGCTGTACAAGTCTTGGTACGATCTATAATTATAGAAAATATGCATAAATTTAATAATAAAAAAATAAATAAAATAATTATATCTAATTTTTGGAAGTTGTATGTTGTATGTTCTACTTGCACATCTTGTTTCGTATGTGAGTTGTATTTTTACTATCGCCACCTGCAGTCGAGAACTTTGTCATTCCCATAACAGATGTCGCCATTGATAATGAGATACATACCTATATTCGTCTTCATAAGACATTTATAATATATATGATTTATAATGTCCCCCTGGAAATAAATTTCAGTATTGTTTTCTAGAAAATTTAAACATACTCAAAATATTTTGAATAATTAGCAACATTTACGAGCGCTATCGTTAAATAAAAAGCGGATTAAACGAGAAAACACGTTAAAGAATATTGGAAAATTTTGCAAAATTTAAATGAGTATCTCCATTTTTTAATCGCACACTTATAATATTGTCACGAGATTTTTTTGGCTTTTTTTCCCTTTTATTTTCCAATTATACCGATTCGGGTTGTTCTGTCTCTTCAGATATTTTTACCAGTTTTTTCAAATAAGGATTATATTTTTTGTTCTATAATTATTGTTTTATTTTTACACAGTATATCGACTATATAACAATGATTGAGACTCTTTCTTGGATTTTTTTTATATTATGTATTTTTCATATTAACGGATTTTGATTGTTCTGTCTCTCAAATTTTTATTGATGAAGTGATATAAATAAGAAGACTGGTTTATATTAATTGACCGAAAAATAATACTCCAAGTGTTCAAAAATAGAGAGCTTACGAGAATGTCTTGAGCACATTTATACGTTATTTTGGCTCGAAAATACAATATAGACAATACTTAAGATATTTGGTAATGATTATTTCTGTCTTTATAAAAAATACAATTACAAGTCTTTCAGGAATGAAATTAGTAAAAAAATTAATCCTAAGTTCTCATTTTATCCAAAAATAGAATATGAGGCATGTTTATTCTCGGTATATATTTAAAAAACATTTTTACAATGTGAAAAACTGGTATAAAAATCGTTAAATCCATCAAAGCCTTTTGAACAAATTAAAAATGTAATTTTATTAAAAGTGTAGCCTCGCTTTAATAACTTTACACAATATTACAACGTTTTAATTTCCCGTTGAAAGTCAACTTGTATTCCGCCAGCAATCTTTTACGTTATATATTTATCAAAACCAAAAAGCGCAATTAAAAAGTTTCCCAAGTAAGCTGAGTCTTGTTTAAAAATCTTGGGAACATTTATTGAAAAAGTTTGGCGAATAATCTAAATAAAGGTTTTTAAAAGATACCTTGGTATCAAGAAATTATAAAATCAGACAAAGAGTAACAGAAAAATAACTCTCTGACGATAAAATTCCTGTTTCTCAAATATATATATATATTTTTTATTCTAATATGTATCTGTATTATAGATTGTCAATTAATTTTTTTGGCACAATATTGACGAACACAAAGTAGAAAATATCATCAAATTGCTATTGAATATTTTTTTTATTTAATAGCAATTAAATAATTTATTTAATAGCAATTTAATATTAGTAAATAATTTCTTTATTTTATTCATTAGTAAATTAAAAAAACTTCAGCGAAAATGTTTTATTAATTACTCTCTCTCTCTCTCTGTTTAATTTTTATTGTTATTGTTCTTTTCTATTTTCCTTTGAATTTAATATTAAATATTAAAATTTTTATGTTATGCCGTGGATCTCTATAATTTGTCTACCTATTCAATATATTGTGTCATTTTAATAATTTGTACCTACTGTTAGATTCCTAAAAAATAAATTAAAAAAACAATCTTTTCATAGGCTCTAAGCCTTAAAATTTTAGACAGGTCTTAGAAAAATGATATATTGTACTATAATTTTAACAATCTGCAATGGGCCAAATTTTTTATTTTCAACACAACTAACTAACTTACCATCACGCCGATTCTCCGTGGGGGTAGGCAGAGATGATAGAGCGCCATACTCTTTCCTGACATACAACTTTCGCTTTATCTACATTCATACATCTTCGCAGGCAAGCTCGACGGTTGTTGAGGCTTCTAACAGAACCATCCTCCATTATCTGGTTAAGCTGGTCATGCCACGTCTTCCGTGGTCGCCCTCTCTTTCTGGCGCCGTCAACACTTGCATTATATATCTTTCTTACCATTTTTTCCTTTCCAGAGGAAAGAGGAAAGAATTTTCAACACAACACGTGACATAAATAACGGCTTCACCCAATTATGGTGCTGCCTCCCCTTTTACATAAAGTTATCTAAATATTATAATTAGTTTTCTGTCTGTCCCGTAGATTCCTGAAATTCACTGCCAAAAAACAAAATTACACGATTAGAGAAAGACTTGAATCTCTGACGCGCGGACGGCATCGCGGCAACTAAGCGACATAGTCACCACCGCTTCCCACTGGCGCGTCAAAAATATACTAATACTAAATATACACACATTGTAATAGCGGAGCTTAACTAAGACGCGAACCATTAATTTACGCCTCTTCCGTGATTTTTCATGCGCGTATCGCTAGTACTTATAATAATACTCATGACGCCTGGTAGACCGTGCTTAATTATTCAAGATTTGGCTATACCGATGCACATACCTTAAGAGCCTTTTGCGTTGACCAATTTAGCAATGGAAAAGTGTTATCGTGCCCACTCGAAATAGTAAAACACTTCGGACACGTAGAAGGGGTTTCGAAATGATTGTTTCATTATCAAAATCATACGAGTTCACACTTTTCCATCAAATCATATTTAAATCATCTACATTTTACCACTGATAGCTTTTTAATATATTTTTTTATCTCAATAAGTTGTCATAATCATGTCTTCATTCTCAATTTTACATTTAAAATCGTATCATTTACATTTCATATTTATCTTTACTGCATTATTTTTTATTTTAATATTCTGAAAAATTTCTTTTAAATACAGTATATATTTTACGCTGTACTCCTCCGCTACGCATATATCCTCGATTATTATAGAGGAGAAGAAAATGTATTATTTTCAAAATCTATATGCTCATTATATCTAACCTTTCAATTATATTATTATTATTTTTTTATTTTTTTATTTAATTAATAATATATATATAATTTTTTTTTTCTACAATCATACATAAATGTTTACAAATCTATATTTTTTGTGTGTGTATACCTCACCAAAAAGAATTATATTCTTGTGTGTGGTGAGGGATAACCACTTACAATCAAAGGTATAGGTAGTGTAATCTAATTATATAACGATTAGAAGAAAAGAAAAGAAAATCTAATACATCAAATCTTAATTAATAATACAGTATATAGAATAAGCAGTCAAGTAAACAATAATATAAATAATAAGCAGTCAAGAACTCAATCACAAAGTCAATTTTATAATAATGAGAATCCATTCGGGTTCACGGGGGAATATGCATGCAGGGCGCAATCGAAAATATAAATTAAATAAAATCACTTACCATGCAGGGAATAATAAAAGGCAACAGAAATCTAGGTAGAAAAACTTGATTTAACTGTGTAATCCCAGAAAGTGGTAAAATATGCAGAATGCCAGGGATGTTATACATCTTTCATATATTAAATTAGCAAACTGGAACTGACTGCTGACCCTCGTTAGAAGACAGCAAATGAAACAGCAGGCAAAATTCTATGAATTACGTCACAGTAACTCTTTACATGAATATCTGATTTTTATCTATAGATCTTGCTTTTTAAGTGAGAATCAATTTTTTTCGTTGTGAGTAACCGTATTTTTAATGAAAAATAAACCTGAAAATCGTGTGAAATCTGAAAAAATTAAACGTGCGTTGGTTGAAAGTCCTTCAGATCGTATAACCTGAGGGTAAATGTTTTTATACTTTAGTGTGGTTAGGGAATAAAGTGATAATCTGAGTTATAAAAAAAACAGGGAAAATGAACAAATCAAACATATTTTTACGTGCTTTTAAGTTTCACTTATCTGTCAGGAAAGAATCTTGTTATCAATGTTTGACCCACTTTCTGACCAAAAATTGCTCTCAACAGGGCAGAGAGACGTGTGAATGGTACCGTAGAGTATGGTAAACATAGTAGATTTTTTTACATGATTTATTAATAACGCTTACAAAAAATATATCAAAACTTATGACATTATTTTCTCTTACGGCACTTGCTCACGAATTACTTTATTCCAATAAAATCGAGTTAAGGACGGCACCGAGGTGAGCACGAAGCAAAGTCATTTCGTGCGGACTATCCGGTGCAAACTAATAATTACTGTACAAAACCTTGAGATGCAAGGCAAAATTCTCAAAGAAATTTATGCACGCATCATTAGAAAGTTGGATAAATTAATCATTATAATAGTTATCAAGAACTTCAGCAATAATATTTAAAAATAAATTTTCAAATAATTTAGAAAAACAAATGACATTATTCATTTTGATATTTTTACATATATATAACACCCTGACGATGGAAAGGTATTTCCGAAACATGTGGGTGTAATTAAACAAATTATATAAGTAGATTTATACAAATAATACAATCAATATAATGTTTCGAAATTTTCGTGATTAACTTTGTGGAAGTTCATTGTAAATAACTATGAATAGAACACAACGTTGTTTACTTCACACAACGAAAGTTTAATTAAATAAATTAATTAAAACGTTTTCGATGCTTACTGCATCATCTTCAGTAATATACTAACTTAAGACTAGAAGACATTTTATCTACTACATAGGGGCGGGAGTTGTCGGGAGCGGGGGAGGCGCAGGCGGAAAGTGAAAGTGGTTGCTGGGAGGAGCTAGTATGGTAAGAAGGGGGGATGTAATAAGTGGTGTTTGTATGTTTAAGGCCTTATCATTATTTAGATGAATTTCTATATTTTCCAAGATGTCCAATTTCTTTCCTTTTTTGCATACATGCAACACCTCCACGTTATTATACTTGAAGTGATGTCCCTCTGATCTCACATGGTCTGCCATCTCTGAGTTAATATTGAAATTTCTTTTTTTTTTGAAATTTTTTTTTTTTGAAATTTTATTTTAATTTTTTTTTTTTAATTTTTTATCCCTTTAAAATGTTCATCTATTCGCGTTTTTTTTTTTTTTAAAGAAAAGAAGAATAAAAACGCGAATAGATGAACATTTTAAAGGGATAAAAAATTTCAATATTAATTCAGAGATGGCAGACCATGTGAGATCACAGGGACATCACTTCAAGTATAATAACGTAGAGGTGTTGCATATATGCAAAAAAGGAAAAAAATTGGACATCTTGGAAAATATAGAAATTCATCTAAATAATGATAAGGCCATAAACATACAAACACCACTTATTACATCCCCCCTTCTTACCATACTAGCCCCTTCCAGCAACCACTTTCACTTTCCGCCTGCCCCTCCCCCACTCCCGACAACTCCCGCCACTATGTAATAGATAAAATTTCTTCTAGTCTTAAGTTAGTATATTACTGAAGATGATGCAGTAAGCATCGAAAACGTTTTAATTAATTTATTTAATTAAACTTTCGTTGTGTGAAGTAAACAACGTTGTGTTTTATTCATAGTTATTTACAATCAATATATTTTTTTGTGTGCAATCTACATATTGAAATGTCACAAATGCATAAATATAATGGATAACTGCATGTAAAAATTATCAAAGGGCAAAATCTCGATTTACTCCTTAACTTTTCATTTTACGTTAATCCGGTCCCGTCAGGTGGTTTGGGCTTGTTGAGCGAAAGGAAAGAATGGTAAGAAAGGTATATAATGCAAGTGTTGACGGCACCAGAAAGAGAAGGCGACCACGGAAGAAGTGGCATGACCAAATACTGGAAGATGGTCCTGTTAGAAGCCTCAACAACCGTCGAGCTTGCATGCGAAAATGTATGAATGTAGATGAAGTGAAAGTTGTATGTCAGTACAGAAGAGAATGGCGCTCTATCCTCTCTGCCTACCCCCACGGGGAAGCGGTGTGATGGTAAGTTAGTTAGTTAGTTCGGTCCTGTCTTAGCCGCTGCGCGGCCGATAGTAGCCACCATGCGGCCATTGCTATTTGCTTACTGCTTGACTGTATAGTCGGCTATGGTGGCCGCTTCGGTGTCATTATATGAACATAAGGAACGCATACTGGACAAAATATTTTTTATAAATATAAAAGGCAAATGTTCATACAGACGCGTACTTTATTTTGTTTTTGCAAAAACACGATCGTAAAATCTAAACTACTCGTCCAAACAATGCTGTGTAGAATTTTTATTTATATATTTCTTTTTATTTAAAAATTTCCCTGACTATAAGCAAATTTATTTTGATAAGAATTTAACGTTACCTACTTTAATTACTTCCGACAGATTAAAATTAATTTTAAATATATATTTTAGTTATATTTTATCAATTTATGAATTAACTTTAACAAATAGATAAATGCGACCGTTTCTTCGTCAACTTATGTTGCAAAATTGGTCTCCACGAAAGACCTTTAGTTTAACGGGATAATATACAGCTTACATCCACCACTAAGATCCATTCTAAATAAGAGTGAGAGAGTTTTTAAAATCGGATGAGTAGTTTCGGAGATTACCTGCTACTTAAACTCTTTATAATATTAGTGTAGATAAAAACTAACCCATAAAAAACAAGTTTTTGTTATACTCCCTTTCTTAAACAATATATAAATTAAACAATATATAAATCTTTAAAATTCCGAAAAATCCAAAATTATACTATAATTATTAAAAATTTAATCGAAAATTAATTAATCATTTTTATCGTCGCCACGAGTCTGCCTGCAAAGTTTCAGCTCGATTGGATCACGGGAAAAGGGTTAAAAATCGATCCAAAGTTTTTTTGGCAGACAAGCAGACGCTACGAGTTTAAAGAAAGGGAGTGAAAAGAACCATAAATAAAGCGTATCAAAAACTACTTCAAAGACGAAAAAAATCAAGGTAAATAATAAATAATCTACAAAAAAACAAAATATTATACTGCTTTCATATTTTATTTTTCACTGATATTTGAGAGATACTTAAGTATATTTATATTTCCATAAACGTCATAAACACTTATACAAAAATCAACTTTTTTCATGGGCATCGCGAAATGGCAGTAAGACGCGCCGCCTCACGTATTAATGAAAATGGAAAATGTTCCGAAGAGTGACAGCGAGGAAACAACATTAAGAATGACACTTGCGTACCGAGAATTTGAAATTCCCATCTCAAAATTGCCAACGTTGAGAAAACTTTGACTCAGTCCCTTCCCTCTTCCCACTTATTATTGTATGCGTTACAGGCAAATGCCGAACACTGGCAATATATTAAAAAGCTCTCATAATTAATTCCTCAATATGGACAGTGAACAATTTTTAAACAAGAGACAAACGGTTATTTTTTCAATAACTGCAAAATGCCTTCGTGGCAAAATTACGTATTATTTTGATCAATAAGAAAATCTAACCCATAAAAACCAAGTTTTTATTATACTCCCTTTGTTTGTAAAACATAACAACAATTAAAGACGAATTAAAACATATAACATAACACTAAACTTAAAGAAATTTAATGTATTTCAAAAATGTCAGATGTTTTGAGCTTTGTTATGACAGACAATTCATGCTTTGAAGATTAAATTCTAAAAACATTTGTCAGTCAATTTAATCAAGATTTTGATATATTTGTGAATTTTGCTGTCATCTGTAAACCAATTGTCATAAATTTTCGAAATTCGTAGTGAAGTACCTATTACATATACCGATGGAGTAATTCAAATTTTAAATATTCCGTGACGTCGTCAGGCCGCTGTTGGTAGTAATCAAACATTTGTATGGTTTCCAATTTTTAAAAATCAATTAAATTTTCTATTAATCCAAAATTATACTATAATTTTAAATTTTTTTAACAAAAATTTGATAGATCTTCTTGATCATCGCCACAAGTCTGCTTGCAAAGTTTCAGCTTGATTGGATTACGGGAAAAGGGTTAAAAATCGGTCCAAAGTTTTTTCGTCAAGAAAACAAGCAAGCAGACGCCACGAGTTAAAAGAAAGAAAGTAAAAACGCTTTGTATAAACCATAAATTGATTGGATTATCAGCACCTTTTGGGACCAATTGTCCTTCCATCTGGATAAAACGTATACAAAAAATTAAAAATCAATGTTTGTATACACATTAACAAAATCAAAAAATAAATAGTCGGGACATGTTTAACTAATAACCTCAACATTCTCCAGTAAGGCAATCACGTTTTGGTCCATTTGTCTTGCGAAATATTTAATTCTCAAAGATTTTAAACCTTATCATTACATCATTCAGGAAAATTATGCAACAAATTATTATTCTATAACTCCTTGTCACAAAAATATTTGAATTATATAAAATAAATATATGACAAAATTTAGTGGAACGTACTTTTAATTGATAACCTAATTTGAGTTGCTTGTTAGTCAAGCCAGTGGTTTATGGTTCAAGCCGCATTCCAGGAGACCAGTAGTCATACGAAAATTTATTTAGAACAAGCATCAAAATTAGCATAAAAGTAGACAGAATAATAATGTGATAAATTTTCCATATACGCATACTCATTTTTAATAAAAAATATAATAATTTTATTTTGTAAATGATTATTTAGATTATACTATTCATTG
Organism: Agrypnia vestita; assembly: GCA_016648135.1. Lineage (NCBI taxonomy): Eukaryota > Metazoa > Arthropoda > Insecta > Trichoptera > Phryganeidae > Agrypnia > Agrypnia vestita. The sequence continues at coordinate 23,001 of JADDOH010003853.1, forward strand.
ATGACCAATTATTCTCCATGCATAAATTTAACTGAGCAATTAATAAATACAATATATAAATACATGGATTTGTATGAACCTAAATATGTACGCCCTGTTAGAAACAATTAAGAATGCCTAGGAATTTTAAATATTATCAGCGTTATACGCATTGCTTGTGACATGTATATATATATTTTCAAGACGGTTATTTTTCATAATAATTTCCCGTCCTTATTCTCTTTGAAACTTGGGCCCTCGCCGAGAGAAATACGAAAACTCCCGCCGAAAAATAATCATAAAAATGAAGAAAAACAATGGAGCACCGACATAATATGGACGAATTACATTGTCAACTTTTTCTCAACGAATTATGTAAAAAAACCCTTTAGGACTGCGAATAATATAAATCGAATTTCGCCACTGTGTGATGACAGTTTTAAAGACCCTTCCAAAGAATTTTCTGGGGTATTACGTCGTGCATCTACAACCTGTATGTTCGACGTATCGGATCCCAGAATTCCAGTTTTTTTTAAATCTTAATTCTAGAAATGTACACAGTTTTACGACAATGTGGTACATAAATTTTTATGTCTTTAGTATCTATCGAGAATTTATTCTCGTGTTTAAAAGTGGGGGCATTGTCATACATGTATATATCTATTATTAATGAAATCGTTAGTGTAAGACATTAGATTAAATAATCAAGATGTAGAAAAAGAAACATTAGATTAAGTTATAAAAATTAAGACATGTAATTAAGTAAGTAAGATATAAACAATACAAGAATACAAAAATGTGAGACATTATAATAAGTAAATAAGGTATACACAAGGATACATTAAATTAAGTTATAAAAATTAATAATTAAGAAAGTATTGTAATAACATTTAAAAGTATATATAGATTGTTTTTGATAAGATTTTTTCATTGCGTTATTGTGATGGTCTTTTGTAGAAGATGTTTCAATTTAGTCTTGAATTTTCTATAATTTTTTTCCGTCTTCATTTCAAGAGCATTAAAGAATGATACTTCTTGATAAGAGAAATGGTGTTGGGCTGTGCTAGTATTATATTTAGGTATCAAAATATTTCCAGCTGATCTCGGTCTATTACTAAAACATCCAAATGTTCTATTATTTATATACATTTTGTGAATTTGAAGTATCGCAAATTTTTTATAGATTTGATTAATATTTGGGACGTTAAAAATGTTGAAAAGTTCTCTTGTTGGGAATATTGAGGGTTTCCTCAAAATCATTTTGATAATTACTCTCTGAACTATTTTCACTGGTAGTATATTAGACTTAAAGGTTCCACCCCAGCCAACTATACCATACTGCAGTATGGACTGGACAAACGCAAAGTATACCATCTTAAGCATGTTTATTGATAAGATATTTCGTAGCCTTATGAATAGGTATATGAGCTTTCTCATCCTAGTGACTGTGGAACATATTTGCTCTTTCCATTTTAAATTGCTATCAATTATGATACCCAAGTATTTGATACTGCTCTTACCAGACAAAAACAGACAATTTTCAATATTACAATTTTTGTTATCATCACATTGATTGGTGTCTGAAATTGGTGTCTGAAATGATGTCTGAAATTTATTTTTATTTATAATAATGACGTAAGCATTTGAAAATATTTTTATATTCTACTATACAAAGGGCTTTGAGGGTATAGTATGAAGAAGAATAAGTAATGTTTTTTTTGATAAAGTCTGGAACGAGTGTAAAAATGACTATAATTTATCATACGTCCCTCGTGATTATTTTGAATGGAGCCAAGCAAAGAGGTTGATAAGAACCCTAACAGTCCACCCCTAGCCACCACTCCCCAGGAAGGCAGTAGGTCAGCTAACAAAGAAAACGATTTTTATTATATACTTCATTTACATAATTAGAGGGATTACATAAATGATTATCAAGTGCTCTCCTGAGTTCTGCTTAGTTTAGGATAATCGGCTTACATATACAATAGATAATCCAATTATGCAAAATAAAAATTAAATAAGTGTGTATAAAATTTAAAAAAAACGATGGGCGTTAAATGAGACAGATTATATTTAAATAAATAAGACTTAAATAATTCATTTAAATGTCTTAGTTGTTATACATTTCAACTAATAAACTAGAGGTTTCTTTCTATTCAAGTACTTACAATTATGAGTATGATTTATTTTCTCATTTCATACCATTTTGATCAAAGAACAGGTTGCTGATAGAACATTTGACTTTCTACATGATGTTTCAAAAAAGATTTTATAAATCAAACATTTAATTTGATTGCAGAATCACATTGCTAATAAGTGTTTGATCTACGTCAATCTCGTTTTACGCTTTATTTAAATCTCCTTTATACGCAACTACACAATATAAAAGATCCTTCAAAATTTGATACACGAATTTAAAAAAATAAATTGACTTTCAAGTTTACAACAGTTTCATAGTTATTACAAGCAAGAACAAAATTATACATTATTACATATGTGGGGTATAAAAGCAATGGCAGCAATATCAACAAAAAAAATGCAGTCATCGAGGATGCCTAATTAACAATGTACTGAATTCGAGAATTTATAGGAAACATAGCCTATAAATTTAAAGGAAATATGATTCTGGATGGGATATATACATTAAATCTAGAATTCAGTACATTTTAAATTAGTCAATCTCGGTGGCTGCATTCAAAACATTTTATTTTATTTTTTTTTTAATATGGCTGTCTGCTTTTTATTGATAAAAATTAATATAAAAAATAACAGTAAAATAGAGAATACAGGCGGATGGCTTTTATAGCGTCTATTTTTTTCAATGGATATACAAATATAGGTTTAAGTAGGATTATTAGATTTACTAAATCAGTATTTTTCCCAAGTTTTAAAATATGTTTTGAGAAAATATTTTTATTACTTCTAATACGGTATTTATTTCAAGTTTAAAAATTATTTTGCAAATAATTTAATCCATTCACCCATAGCAAATGTGTCTTTTTTTATATAAAGTAAATGTTTCTGTTTCCCATGATGGCCATTATCATATTATATTGCCGGGTTTGCGATTTATTCTACTGGTCAACACGATTCAAATGTATTGTATGTTAAGAAATTTGGCAAAATAATAATGTTATGTTCAGTAGAATTATGCATACCTTAATTTATTTAGGTAACGTTTAAAATTCAGTTCTTTGACCTTTCCTTTTATCTATCTGCCCGCCGCATTGTTTTATCTCCCGCCACTGACTCAGTTAACAGTATTATCATTTGTTCTCATTCTAATATGGATGATTCATTGTTAATACTTGCAAACTCATAAATTTTAAATAATTCATCTGATTAGTTTCTTATTGCCTTAAATGTTTTAATGTGTACGAAAAAGGTTGTTTTAATTTTTTTTAATAGATAAAACATATTATTTATTTTATCACGATGAAAACTAGAAAATATTAACAATCAAATTATTATATGTTATACCTCATCAAAAAGAATTAAGATTCTTGTGTGTGGTAAAGGATTATCGCTTACAATCATATTGATAGTGTAATCTAATTTGTCAAACAATGAGAATAAGATAATCTTTTTTTTATGTGATATGTCATTTTATACATCAATCAGAATCCTTATGTAATGCACCATATTTTCATACTTTATAATAGTTTTTATTTTATTTTCAGAAGGAGGAAAGAAATTTACATTTCTCAACCAAAAATTTTCTCTGATGTAGGTCCTCAACACGTTTCATTTCATTCCATGTAAGTAAGTATATAATTTATTTTATATATTGATTTATATTTAATAAAACTCTATAATTAATAATAATAACGCATTAATGCCACTTGCAATGCGTTCAGCGTATAAAAATATATATTTCCTGTCTGAATTTTTAGATTCGGCTCAAATAATAGTTTTATGCAATTTATTGTACAAATATATGTACACAATTTTTTTAAATATAATTGAAATATCAATCATGGTATCAAATACAGTGCTAAAGGATTATTTAGATTAAATATTCTAAAGGAAATACGAGGGCAAGTCAAAAATTACCTACTTCATAATACAACTTCCAGGTTGTCTTTCACATTCTGCACATGTATGCTTAGAGGCGGTACGACCGCGGTCACGTGTTCGAAATTTGATCTCAATCGCATCATTTGCCTTCCAGCTATTACAGCGTAGACATGTCCGCTCCGCCAGTTTGTGCTAAGGAGGAATTCGATTGCATGCAGGGATCAACATGCAGGGATTCGATTTCTCTTGAATTTACTTGAAAATTCAATCATGGTACCAAATACATTACTTAAGGGTTATTAAGATTAAATATTCCGAATGAAATACGAGAGCAAGTCAAAAATTATCAACACTTTCACCATAATACAACTTCAAGGTTGTTTTCAGCCTTCTGCACATTATTACGGTGATCGGTGAACGTTGCATTATGTAAAGTGATCACTTAAGCCAGCTAATACAGTTCGTTGGCCTGTGGCTACTGTTTAAAGACATTCATACATGTTTAATATGTAAATAGCTTTAACTCTGTAAGACTTCTATTATTTATTTAAATTATTTTAATCATCGTATATACGTCACGCATGCAAGATTGATAAAAAAAACCGTTTATACGAGACCCAATACAATATACAAATCAACTGCCAGTAAACAATATAAAATGTAGATGTTTATACGTTAACGTGGGATGTAGACTCGTAAAGTTTTGAATAATAAAATTCACCTGACGTTAAACTTTACGAACCACTTTCACGCTTTATTACCAGCCAAACACCGACGACACAACAGGCGACTGGTAACACAAACTGGATATGCGGCCGAATGAAGCTTTTATTTAAAAGGTATTGTTTGCGACTTGTACCAACCATCCCCCAACCGTAAAATATCGATGTGTTTTTAACTCATTGTTTCTGCGCTAGGGTCTACAACGTCATCTTTGCTAATTTTGGGACATCATATCTATCTATGTACGCTTAATGAGGAAGCCGCGATTGTTTATCCTATCCCAATTATAATAATTTAGTTATCTATCTGTCTGTCCGTTCGTTCCTTCCTGTTAGGTCTGTCACTTATTTTTTATTTTAATTACCTAATAAAGAGCGTTTGGTGGGAGTGGGTCAGTGAATGGAGTTTTGTTGAGCCTCTCCTCGCCGGGTCGCCGTTTACACAACCTGGCAACGTAAAAGTTGGACCGATATGGGAGCTTTTGCTCATAAAACCGTCCTGGAAATGCGGTGGGTCTCCATTCACTGTCAATTATTTTATAAAAAAAAATGCGTCTTTCTAATTTTTCTTTTTTTTTAAATAAATACTTATTTTTTAGTAACAGACTTGTAAAAGAAACACATTTTTTTATGGATTACAGCTAGTTATCATAAATAGGTAAATCTGTCTAACGGAAAATTTTATCGATCGGTACTTTACTGATCAACTCAGTTAAGTAACGAGATCTTCAGACAACTAAAAATACCCCAAGATTATCCAAAATACCTTCAACGAAACCCGGGTTTTGTTCTTGACTACTATTAGTCCACCCAAGAATGTGATGAATCCAAAAAGGTGCATATAGGTGTCAGTTCAGATTTTCTCAAGATGAGGATATCTGTATAATTTTCTCAACGATTTTACATCGAATCATATCAGATTGAATATCGCTGCACTTTACGCTGCCTTGAAACAAAATACCTAATCCATTGCACCAAATTATAATTATGACAACAAATTTTTAAATAACAAATCAAGAATCAAAATAACATAGTCGTGGTAGCAGAAAGATGACGTGAATCAAACTGAGTATCAAAACCTACTCAACAACCAATTTTGTTTTTTTTTTTATATTGAATGTCAATTCGTTCTCTAAGATCATTCCTATATTTAACATATAGTTAACTATCATAACAAACATTATTCTGAAGTCTTAAATGTACCTACGTACATCAATTTCACTAGAAGAAAACATGAATTTACATTGTTGAATAATTTTTTTTTTAATATTTCATAATATTTGATCCTTAAATCCTGGGATTTTTATTTCACTACACCCCTGATAATGCAATGAATTTATTTATTTTCTTGAACTTCAGATCAACCTAAATACAAATGCTTAAGTTTCAAAAGCAGCCTAAATACATTATCTGGTTTCAAAGTGTAGGTACTAAAGTTCATTTTAAATGTTGAAATAATTCGTTATGTTATGTTTTATTTTTATTATTTCATTACTTTTTAATTCACCTTATTCAAGTTATAAACAAGGTCTGAAAGAGATTTTTAATTCGCAAAAAAAAAACTTTTTGGCGTTAGGTAGGTTTTGATATTTAACTGCTCATATATAAAATACTATTAAGCAAAATATATTCTATTACATAAATGCCTCCTATTATAATATAGGTATAAATAAATATATCACATCACCACTATTACACCATACTGGCTTTAACTCGTCAAAAATGACGGTTCTTTTACATGTCAGTTCCTAAGGAATAATTATTGATTTTTATTTATATAAGAAAAGAAAAAAATTACTATAAAGAAGTTACGGACGGTACACGAAATTCCGGCGGACGAACCAACAACGAAATTATTATAATTGGGATTGTCACGTTTTCGCTACTATAAAATGAGAATGTAAAATTATGTTTAAAAAAACACTTTACACATCTAAGACACAAGTATAAAGTATTTTTTGTGATTCGAGAAATACATACAATTTTAATTAAGCAAATATATTTATTTCATTCATACTCAAAATATTATGTTTATTTTATGTTTAAAACGTTCACTTTTCGGTTGGGCCCAGTAATTTATTTGTTTTTTTAAACATTATTTTACCTTATCATTTCACATGGGTCAAAAGCCCGTCGTTTTAACAAGGTAGGTACCTCAAGGTAGCCCAGAAATTCGCTGACTTAGTGGTTGCAAATTTTTTCCACATCCAACCAATTCTCACACAGGCTCTATGATTTTTTCCCACCGTTGCCTGAGGCGACCCACTGGGTGTCTTCCTTCTGAGATCGCTAAGAAAATCCGTTCGCGTAATCTTTCCACTGGCATTTTGATTAAACGTCCAAGCCAGCTCATCTGGGATCTCGCTATGAAAAGATTCAGGAGCTGAACACCGACGTTCTCTTTAATTGTGGAGTCTCTCACTCGGTCTTGTAGTCACCCCCGTCATTTTCCTTAGAAAGTTCATCTCAGACGCTTGGAATGAACTATCTCAGTGAAAATCCGCGTTGGATTTCAAAATTTTATAAAAATTAATTCAAGAAAATTTCATTTAATACTATACCACTCGTGTACCCCTGTTTAAAATGCTGGACCTCCACGGAGATCCCTTAAAACAGGCATGTCCAAAATTTGGACTTGCGACCTCACGTTAAAAAACTTTTAGCTATTTAAAAGGATTAAAAAAAAATGTCATGTTGTCTGTTTATTTATCTATTATTATGTGTGTTCACTTACATAGAAAATAATTTATTTATAGTTAATTCGAACGAACCCTGGTTTTCTGCACGATATTTATATTAATATTTTTTACTTACTTCACTGCAAATGAGCAAGACGTAAAAATTGCAGTTTACAAATTAATAGAAGAAGAAAATTAAGAATTATAGAAAATATAGAAATTAATCTAAATAATGATAATGCACTCAACATACAAACACCACCTGTAACATCCCCCTCCTATCCATACTAACTCCACACAGCAACCATGTTCACTTTTCGCCTACACCTCCCCCGCTCCTTGTAGTAGATAAAATGTCTTCCAGTCTTAAGAGTTAGTATATTACTGAAGGTGATGCAGTAAGCATCGAAAACGTTATAATTTTTTAATTACAGTATCATTGTATGAAATAAACAACGTGTTTTATTCACAGGTAATTACAATAAACTTCCACAAAGTTAGTCACGAAAATTTCGAAATACTATTATGAAAAAATATTTATACATATTTTCTGGCGAGGTAGATAATAGCTGAGAGGCTTGCTACATAATATCCTATATTTATGTGTATAATGTGTATATGTATCAAGCAAAAGCAAGTTTAACACTTTACCGTTAATTTATTTGATTAAACTTTGTTAATACATATATGAATACATGTCTTTGTTCTTACTGATACACACTTTTAATTTTTTTAACTTAATTTATGATTTATGTACTTGTACAGATAGATATTATGTTATAAATTTTATATATATATACATTTTTAAATGATCGTGTAATCAGATATTATTCACATTTATAATATACACTGTCATCTAGATATATATAAGTCTCTTATTTTATTGTAATAGATGTGAACCGTTGAAATAAAATAAATAAATAAATGTCTTTTGTCCAATAAACGCAGATTTATTGGTGATGAAAAAAAAATAAAAAAACATATGAAGATATAAATGAGTGGAGATGTGCGCATAAATAAGGGGAGTGCAAAAGCCAATAATCAGAGCAAAATCCGTAACTCAGAGATTGTATGGTGTCCAAACTTTTATAAAATCTCATCTTAGACCACAATAGAAATGACGAATATTCATCTCACAAAATCGTGTAAAGTTTTTTTCCATGTATTTCTTCAGTTGTGAATTAAGTACTAGAAAAATGCTTGGGGAGCGTTAAATATTAGGTATGACACTACTGCCGCCAATCTTTTCCATGTGATGCAAGCGCCATCTCTCAGTATGCGATGGCACTATGTACGTCAAATACCGAGCTAACAGACGTGTTTTCATTAGTCCCGCACAAATAGTGTGGCTGTGACAATGCATTGAGGGTGAAGTGTGTTTTTTTCGCCCGTATTCTTCCAACGCATCTGATGATCATGAACAATGTAATCGCTACGCGATGTGCTCGCTCAAAAAAAACTGCATCGCAGATATTTATTAAATTTCAAAATGCCTTTGAGTATTGTATTGTACGTTTTCGCATCCTTTTTATTGGTACAAATAACATAAAAACCCGCATTTAATAGTATTGATTATATTTCTCCCATCACAAGAATGTGTCTTGCGTATAATATTGTGACGAGACGTGACTTTGGGAGGCAAGTGAAGACACTGGAAATCAATTATCGATTTATTGTTTTTTTTTTAATAAATTCACAAAGTAACTGGATACGAATCAAATTGAAACATGATTCTTAATTTTGTAGTTACTCAATGTTTCTAGACACACTCCAATTTTTACACTTTTTCTGACGCTTTGATCACTTTCTCGAATATTCCGTTCCACATTTGCACGTTATTTAAATCGCTCACGTTTGTTCTAGAATAACTTATCACTTTTTCGGTAAATATTCGCCCGATATTTTAGATTATTAGAACTGCGTTCACTACGGCTTTGTCCCTAGTTAAATGCGTTGGTTAAACGTTAAAATAACATTTCATAACATAACAGGGCTTTCACAAACAAATAGGCAAACTGTACATTTATATAATGAATAGTTTAAAGGAAAAATAATAACATTTAAAAATAATAATAACATAAATTGGGAATCAAATAATTAAAATACAAATATAAAAAGACAAATGTAATACAAAGTAAAGAGCAAGTATATGTCAAAACAGAAGCATAAGGAAAACATAATATAATAAAAATTCAAAAAATAAAAAGTAATAATATAGAGTACAGCAATAGCACAAGCTTTGAATGTCATAATAAAATAAAAATGTTACATAACAGTTAATTATCTCACTCAACCAACAATCAGAACAAATACAAATCAATCATTTAAGTCCAATTTGACAAATACTAGTTATTTTTTAATAGGCCTTTTAAAATTTGTTTGAATTATCATCATATTTACAAAGGCCCGAATTCAGTCTTAGATGATTAAAAGGTTAAGATACGCCTTAAGAGTGTTATTTTTTACTAAAAATTGGCTTAAAAGCGCAAGCCTAGACAAAATTAATTTTCTTGACACTAATCAGAATCCCTAGAACTTAAAATTAGTATCATTCCTTTATTTATGAAAATTTTCTTATGTTTTTGACCAAAATAGTTATTTCTAGGGCACCCTGCCCTACATGTGAAGAGTATTGAAACAAATCTATCAATATATAATTAACGAAATCGGAATAGAAAAAAATGTAATTTTGTTTATTTGTTTATTTGGAAATATTATTTTTTTGGATTATGGATTTGGATTTGGATTTGGATGGATCGAAATAATATTGGAAATATTTTTTGGTTGTTGTATTTTATAGAGAGAAAGAAGATTCAAAAATTTATACAATTTTAATCAAATATTTCTACAACATACAAATATGTTTTCAAAAATAGTAATAAATAATTAAACTATTGCCAGATTACTAATTTCCAATGCGAAACAATTTTATTTTGTCAGTTGCACAATGACCTGTTTTGTTTTCTTTACCTTTCATATAGTCCTGATATCGAGTTCTTTTATTTACTCCTTCCTCAGTGTCTTCATCTCGGTAAGTACATACAATAGTAGAAAGTATAGTATCGTATACACGTCTTGGAATATTAATCTGAAAAAAATAGTTCAAAGATTTAAAAAAACACAAAAACTTACATCCATTTATAAAACGTTCCATTAGCAAGAGTAGCAATATGCGCACAAATACGGTGATTACAAATGCCAAAAATTTTCTCAATTACATAATTCAATTACACATACTCGATACATATCTCAGTTATGGACTAGCTCTATTACACCCTATCACACGGATATATAACAGATATAGTATCATAATATAATTATTAAATATAAATCCGTGAATCACTGTGAGAAACTCGCCAAGTTTTAAACCGATGGGGACCGTCTAAGGCAACATTTATCTTCCCCTAATAATGAAAGCCCGAACTTTTAATTGAGATAAGTCTCTCAGTAGGGAATCGAACCGAGGTCTTCTCGATCCGGGCTCCTCGCCGTGGCAGCTGAAGTTTCGCAGCGGACGGTTAAGCGGTAATTAACTCACTTATCGCTACACAATTCGCGGAACACAGGGTGATTCATAAATCGGGGACCAAATGTCGGGGGCTAATTGAGAACGCAGAAGTTCTACTCAAAATTAACATTGTAAAGTAAGAGACACTCGCATTCCAAGAAATCTTCTGACAGCTACTTGCTACATGAAATACTTATTCGATTCTCACACAATCATTTATTAAATTTGCGTCAGACAAGCGCCTAGAGAGACGCTTTGCGGGTTTTTTTCTTAGGGCTGAATATTTCAGTCAAGCAATATTCACCTCTTTCTCTCATATCTTTTCTTGCATCTTTTATTTCATTTTTGTATCGAAAGATATCAAATTAACATTTATTTGTATATTATATTCAAGAACACATTCATTATTATTGTGAAATTGCAATTTTTTAGAACAAAGTTCTGTGAAATGTAAAACCAAATTTATTAATCAATTAGAAAGCCGTGCGGAAAAATCAAATAAAAGAAAAAATATTTTGGCTGCTACCGGAATTCGAACCCAGATCACCTAGCCAAAATATTTTTTTGTTGATTTGATTTTTCTACATGTCTTTCTAATTGATTAATATATTATTTTTTCTTATTCATATATTTTAAAAACGGACATCTTCCTAAAATTACACAAATACATTATTTAATTATCATCATCATCTTCATCCCCTTATCCTAGTAGGATCGGGGGCCTAAAATCTCGGAAAGTTGCTTCCATATTTCCATGTCTTACACTGCTTCCACATGAGTCAACCAGTCCAGACCCATTAAGTTTTCATTTACACTTTTTTTTTGTTTGTCCTAGCTTAATCTGGGGCGACCTTCCGGTCGCCTTCTTTCCGAGGTTGCCAAGAGGATTCTTGGTATTCATTCCTCTGCTTAACGCTTGTCCAATACATATGCTAAAAATAATTTAATCAATTAATAAATTTTTTAAGACAATGATTTTTTAAAAATGAAGAAAATTTCTCCATTATATTAAAGAAAACATTATTATTGTGAAGTTGCAATATTTCAAAGTTCAAAGTTTCAAAGTTTTCAAAGTTCTGTGAAATTTAAAATCAAATTTAATAGTAAAAAAATAATAAAATCAATGAGAAAGACAAGCATAAAAATCAAATAAATGAAAAAATATTTTGCTGCTACCAGGACTCGAATATATAATAATATATGTTAATCAATTAAAAAATGAGACTTACAGATAAGGTGATATATTCACGGAAATTTACGACTATATTTACGACTATATACGCCGCTACAGCGTAATTGGTGAATGTACCTGCTCCGGAAAGGAGAAGATCCATGGTTCAAATCCCGGTTGCAGCCAAATATTTTTTCGTTGATTTGATTTTTCTGTATGTCTTTCTAATTGATTAATAAATTTGGTAAAGATGTATGCTAGGGGGATTCGAACTACGGATCTCCTATCTATTCAGGAATCGCACCTTTCCCAGACAAATATGATATCCGTGGTTTGAGTCCTGGTAGCAGCCAAATATTTTTTCGTTGATTTGATTTTCGTAAATGATTTTCTTGAATGAATTAAAATTTTTGAAAAATCTGCCAGTTAGTTAATTTACAACATATGTTTTAAAAAACACGTTTTTATTATTTAAGCTTATCGTATTTTCTAAGCATCAGTGTTCAGATTAATTTTGAAAATAGTTGAAAATTAATGTGAAATTTATTTAATGTATGAAAATCAATTTAAATAACTATATGTACATACACCGATACTGAGCAGTGAAACTATAAATTCATTTTTTGAAACATTTTCCTAAATTGGTAAAGTGTATTGATAATAATTCAACTACATTTTCGCTTGAAATATGTTATGGCTGTAACATACACATTTATATAAAAAATCAGCAGTTCAACAAATTAAATTATGTATTTGTAATTCTTTGCAGCTAACTTCTCTTGGGTATATAAAGAGAATGAAGGCACACAATTATTGAATTTAACAAATTAAAATGTAAGTATCGATTTACATTATGGGACAATCGAACATATCAAGAAGCTACTCGATTTATTTATATATGACTAGCTGTGCCCGCGGCTTCGCACACGTAGATTTTTAGTAACTTTTAGTCATATTTTATCAATTTGTGTATTAACCTTAACAAATAGATATATATCATCTTGAATTTTTTTATAGAACTTTTGAGTTCTACAACTTCTCTTACATTTTTATATATCTTACCGTTAAGGCAGCGTTCGTAAAAAACGCATCGATCGACCATTTTTTCGTCAACTTTAGTACTAAAATAGGTCATTACGAAATGTCATTTCATTTTAACTGGATAATATAAAGGTTATGTCCACTCTAAAGGTCCATTCTAAATATTGGTAAAAGAATTTTTGAAATCGGATCAGTAGTTTCAGAGATTACCTCCTACATCCAAACTTATAAACTTTACCTCTTTATAAATTATTTATGACGATAAACACAAGTTTATCCTTATTTATATATATTTTTTGTATACAAATGGGGACGATTAACGATTATAAACTTAAAATGCGAAGTATATAAAATTTTCAATCGCTGTTTCTTACGTCGTTTTGGAAATACCCACTGAATAAACATATTCTATGTTAAAATCAGCAACGTACGATTTTGAAAGTTATATATTTAGAGCGTATTAAATTAATGTATTAAAATGTCGCCCTCGTAGCGAGCTCCATTTCGATGTTAAATAATCCCCAATCAATTAATCCGTCCCCGAAAACGGACGCCAAGAGCGCCGTTAATGAATATGTTCCGTTCCACGAATTAACGACCTGTCGATGGACTCGCCCCAACTTGTTCCATTGAAGGTTCCAGAATCTGAATTCAGATGTCGCCATATACGCGGTCATTAGGGCTGAACAGCCTCACCCTCGGTAGCCGCCACCCTCGAGGAAGCCAATTAAACTAAATATATTAACTCGGAAAATCAATTCGATAGCCTAAAGGTATTCTAAGCTAAATAACTTACCATCACACCGTTACATAATCGTGACAGATGTATTGTGGATTCTCTAGTTTTGGTGATATCAATAATCGCGTGGTGCATCTTGCTATTAATTTTGATCATATCTTTTTTATTTGTGACTTTCATAACATTCAATGAAACATATTTAAATTAATCACTAAGAAAGATGCATAAAAAATCTACCGAAATACGTATGGTAATTTCTGTATGGACGGTTGTAACCGAATCGGTAAAGCTTTTTACAGGCAATATAAAGTCCAGGATTTGAGTCAGGTATTTGTCCCTGTTTGTGTTTATTATTACGTTACTATGTATATCCTGAAAAAAGTTTTATATTCATAAACTTCGTGTGATTTTATTATAATGATTATTTATACCAATATTTTTTCTGAATAAAATGAAGTTCCGTCGCCATCTTATCTCGAATTTGAAGGCTTTTGAGAAATAATATAATTAAAAAGATGACTCACTTAGACGGTGTGTTTAAAAATAATAATTTGTAAAAAATGTAACCCATAAAAACCAAGTTTTTATTATACTCCCTTTCTTTGTAAAATGTAATAACAATTAAATACGAATTAAAACATATAACATAACACTAAACTTACAGTAATTTAATATATTTCTAAAATGTCAGATGTTTTGAGCTTTGATAAGACACTTCATGCTTTGTGTAGTGATGTACCTATTAAATATTCCGACGGAGTAATTCAAATTTAGAAAATATTCCGCGACGTTATCGGGTCGCCGTTGCTAGGAATCAAACTGTTGTAATGATTCCAATTTGAAAAAACTATTAAAAATTTAAAAATTCAAAATTATACTATTATTATTATTATTTTTTAACGAAAATTTTATAGATCGTCGCCACGAGTCTGCTTGCAAAGATTCAGCTCGATTGGATCACGGGAAAAGGGTCAAAAATCAATCCAAAGTTTTTTCGACGGCAAGCCGGCAAGCAAGCAAGCAGACGCCACGAGTTAATATAAAGGGAGTAAAAAGAGATCTTGATTATTCGCTAATACTTTTCAAGGGAAACAGAAAGTTCTGGGTTTAATTCAACATAAATATATTTTTTGTTAAGAATTTTTTTAAATATTTTTTGAGCGGTTTATATATAATAATTCAAGAGGTTTTTTCTTGTGCTTACATTATCTTTTTCTTTAATTTTATTTCTCAATGTTCTATAATATAATGATTATTTAGATCAACAATATTTTTTTTGAAGTATAAGCGTGAATTTACGATAATTTTTTATGTACATGTATTAATTTTATGTCCTTCATACTTTTACAACGTTTTATTCTGTTTACCAAAGTTTTCTTTCTTTTTGCTTTGTGAGTCCTTTGTTTATTTCTATTATGTACTTTCAAAGGTTTTATGGCCGTTTACCTAATAAATATACGATAATAAAGAAATAAGTAAAAATTTTGATTTTTACTTATTTCTTTATTAATTTATTGATTCCCGTCCGAATGGTTTTTTTAGTAAAGGGATCGATGAACTACCTATGAGATGGCAAAAGTGCATAGATAGCAATGGTACATACTTTGATTAAATAAATATATTATAATAAAAGAAAATCGGCTTTATGTTCCTCCCATACTAAACGCCAATTTCATATGTAAGGACCTAATATATTTATTCCAATTCCGGCATAAGAACATCCACACATCAAAATTTTGAAAGTTGTATCAGTTTCTTTCATATATTCGAATGAACGCTAGAGACATCTATAATCCTTCCCATAGTATACATAGATTTCGCAGCTAATAATGATACAATTATATTTTTAAAGTGGAATATTAATCAATATTATTTTTAATATATTGTCACGGGTCATAGCTGCGGGAGGGAAATGCAAACATTGGAATTTAATTAGCGATATATTAATTAGTGATTAATTAATAATTATACGCACAAAGTCACTTAACACGAATTAAACTTAACTCTTTGCTTTTAAATTACACTATTTTGTAAGCTGTCACTCGTCTATGAGTACTTTGTTATCACTGGGAATACTTTATTTAACATTCGCCAGAACAGTCCATCCAATTCTCTTTGTAATAGTAGCATTTACTTATTTCGTCACTAAGCTTACGATTGATTATTTCACTCTATATCTGTCACTCTGAAATTCCACGACTGAGCAAACCGCCGTCATCTTCCGTGCGTACTTCGCACTGACCGAATGGCAAAACAAACTACATTTTTTTATATGTATTTTCTGAGAACACAATTACTAGATTTTTTCCACAGAGGGGTAATTAGTAATAAATATAAATTATAGAAGTCTCACATAAACGAGGCAATTTATGTAGGAAATTTCTATGGAAATCATTGCGAGGCTTCTATAATTTATCTAAATTAACAACTTCCTCTCCGTGGACAAAATCTAGTACCTACTTGTTAAGGATTCTTCCCATGTGAGTATTTTCATGTGAAAAAACTCGGGAAAGAATACTTCTGCTTGAACCAATCCTCTCCCTTAAAGAATGAGTTTTATTCTATTCGTCTCTGTCCAGTTTTATATTCTGTGGTTAACAAGTATTAAGCGCTTTATAATATGCATTATTTATCGGAAAATTTTACAATTGGCAATGACGAGAATTGGCAAGTCTGCTATATTATGCAACGTTAAAAATAATAACACTCTGTTAGTCTGCACATTTCCATCGAATCCAATTTGAGCCACTATAATTTTATAATAAACACTCGCTCCCGATATTGCGCGGCTATTTATTGAATCGACTTGGAATAATAATAGAATTTTAATCGAAAACTATCGCGTGCGCTCGCTTCGTTCCAGAATATTCCATTTTAATAAAATATATTTAACTGCGTTCTCTCACACTTTTACGATTGTTAAAAAATATTCATTGTTTGTAATTGCATAATTTTCAACGGGTTAAAGCGGGTTAAATCTCCGTTAGAAATAAATAAAGCGTTAACATCAAAAAGAATTTAGAGGTACCGAGGATCTACATACTAAGCGAACGCTCTACCGCCTCTCTATCCCCCATAATACTACGGTGTCAAATTCTCATATACAATAGATAAAAAAAATTATGTCTGACTTAAATAGAGAGCGACGCGTTCGTAAAAAATAAACTTGTAAAAAGTATCAGCTTTACTTTTTAAAACATATTTGTATGAATAAAATTTTATTTATGTTAGTAAATAACCAGTAAAAAACTAACCCATGAAAACCAAGTCTTTATTATACTGCATTTCTCATTGAATCAGGTTTCGTGTCTATACATGCGTCCGGCTAATTACTCATTTGTTTTGATTCCAATTTGAAAAAAACATTAAAATTTCGAAAAATCCAAAATTATACCTACTATATTTATTAATTTTTTTTAAACGAAAATTTGTTAGATCATTTTTATCGTCGCCACGAGTCTACTTGCAAAGTTTCACCTCGATTGGATTACGGGAAAAGGGTTAAAAATCGATCCAGTTTTTTCGTCAGACAAGCAAGCAGACGCTACGAGTTAAAATAAAGGGAGTAAAATTGTCATTTTTTTCTGGTTTGTGCTTTCTGGGGTATTATGCCGTGTTATTATGAACTTTTTGGCCGACGTTTCGGATCCCATTGCAGGGTCCATCATCAGGGCTGTGTTGGCTGAACACCTTGCAATGGGATCCGAAACGTCGGCCAGAAAGGTCATAATAACATGGCATAATACCCCAGAAGACACAAACCATAAGATTTTGAGTGGCCGTGAAAACCTAAGAACATTCTTAATGACTTATTCGTCTACCGGTTTTGAGACGTAACCCGTATCTATCCGTAATCCGTTAGGACAACCACTACACTAGCATGGAAATATCACTACACACCACAACCATAGTATTATTTACACACCAACGCCTTCACAAAATATCTTCACATGCGTGTTACTCAAACTAAAAGCTAACATGCACTGCTGTATGCTTGGTTCAGTTCTGTATGATTATTCATATGTACGATTGTGTTATATTTTCGGAACATAACCTAATAATAGCTTTAAAAATAATCACGATTCCATTAAATATAAAGAAAAATTTAACCATTGGATTTTTGTGTCAAGAAAAACATGGAGAACCAAAACTAACATGAAACATCTAGAGCACTAAGTTATGGTGACAGCCCATTTAAAATCATAAAAATTCATTATTTATATCCCTCTGACTATGTTTATTAGAGCTACAACATTCTTGACTTCTCGATAAACATTGATTAACTATGAAACAAAATAATAGTGCTTATGTTACCCGCCGGATTCTAAAGATTAAGTATAAAAATTTGGGTCAAATCGGTCAAACGATGTAGAATTGTATAGAAAACAGTCAGATAGACAGACAGACAGACATTGAGTTTTACGAGTATAGATTTTTCTCTATTCGCCCAGTTTATTTCTAGTAATCTTTTTTTTATATTATATCTCAAATCCCTTAAGTTGCCTTATTCTTTCTTCAAAAAGTTTCATTTTTTCCATTCCATTAAATAATACTGAAAATAAATAAAGTCTTCCCGTATAAAGACGTGCATGAATAATATTTCGCCTCTCGTTGCATAAGTGCCTCATGTACTCACAGATATGCTTAAAATAATTTTAAGCTCCTGGGAAATTATCAAAAAAGGAATCTACATATTTGGCCGCCTCACTAATGTGCATGTCATCCACTGGGGAAAATTCGTCCCGTTATTTTTGATGGGCACTTTAGTTAATATTAAAAATAAAGGATGCTACACATTATAACATATTAGCCGTATTATTTATTAGTTTATTTAAAAATCTTGTACACTTCCCAACATTGCAGTTAGAGATTCTCAGTTTAATTGATAAATGTACGATGGTACACAAATGTCCTGAGTACTCCTTATATACTGTCACGGCTTCTTGGCCATGGGAGGCAAATAAAATACTGTAAAATAATTAAAAAATTATTTATTCACCTAACTCACTGCACACAAATTTATTCAGAGCACCGTTCATTAATTTTCACCAATTTCACAATTCGCACTAAATAATATTATCACTAGAATCTTCGCCGCACTTATGTCTATCGCCAGGACGTTCCGCTCAGATTCGCATATAAGTACCCACTCGCGCCGTATGTCTATCGCTTGTTTATCGTCTCTGGTCAATCCGCATGGATTCACCTTTCTTGTTGCGGCTGTCAAAATAACTCTGGCGGTGTGCGCGCTTCTTATCGCATTTATACGTAGGTAAATGTTGGTTCGCGAATGTTCGACCGATTTCTTCATATTCTAGCGATTACGGTTTCTTCGAGAATAGTTCAGTTGATTCTAGATTCATGTGGACTATTTGAGAGACTTTGATAATGTGGAATTACCACTGTTTTTAGATTCTCGTGACAACGAAATGTTTTCTTCTTCTTCTTCTTTATTTCCTTTATCCTAATCGGATGAGGGGCCTGTCACAATGCTTTACTATAGCTCTTCCTGTCCTGCGGTTCACAGTGGTTTTGCTTTGAAAAAACAAAAACAGTATTTTAAATCTATGTGAGGGAGAAATAAAATGAACAATACTCTTGCTGATTTTAAAACTAGTCGGCCTTCGTACAAGTTAAAGAAAATAGATTTTCATTTATTTTGAATCGAGTCAATCACGCAATGGAAATAAATGTGTTAACCGTAGTGGGATTTAAACGTCCAGCGCTTATAACCTAAGGTTGCTGAGGTGGTATTCCAACTAGCGATTACCCCTTTCTTTTTATTTCCTTTCTTTTAACTCGTGGCGTCTGCTTGCTTGTTTGCTTGACGAAAAAAGTTTGGATCGATTTTTAACCCTTTTCCCGTGATCCATTTGAGCTGAAACTTTGTAGTAGACTCGTAGCGATGATCAGGAAGATCTATCAAATTTTCGTTAAAAAAATTAATAATTATTGCATAATTTTGGATTTTTAGAAATTTTAATGTTTTTTTCAAATTGGAATCATTACAAAAGTTTGATTACTACCAACGGCGGCCTGATAACGTCACGGAATATTTAAAATTTGAATTACTCCGTCGGTAGGTATAACAGGTACTTCACTACGAATTTCAAAAATTTATGACAATTGGTTCACAGATGACAGCACACTTCGGTTTTTTTGGGAAGAAATCAAATAATAAAGATATATTTTTAGAGATTTATGACATAGATATTTATCTGGAGATGTTTCATTTTCAGTCAATCAATTATTTAATTACATGATGGTAAACTTAAGTAACAAAGAAAGGGAGTAAAATAAAAACATGGTTTTTATGGATTAGTTTTTTACTTTTGTAATTCTACGTAATCTCACTTTCTTGCATTTGAGTAAATCAAATGATTAATTTTGTTCGTATTCTCGGGAATTACGAACGCTTAAACCTTAACACTTACCTCTATTGCATGTTAGCAAGATAACACGACCCTTAATCTTTTCACGGTCTAGACGCACTAGAGCCTGCGGTAAACACAGGCCATAAATTATTTACATTAAATAGGACGTTTAATATATTCCCCTAATAAGCAACCTAGGGCCCTCAACGATAATTTACAAACCCTCACACATACCCGTACATAGTCTCGACTCCAAATTATATTTCGGATTAAATTTACCATACAATATTTAATTTAATATACGACTCTCATATTTTTAATCGTATTTTACAAACTCATCATCGTAACAACTATATAGATTTATTTTTTCAGAGATAAGTTTATAGATCTTCATAATCTCATAAATGGAAATATAAGCACTTGTTTTTTAAGTTCTTCCTTTTTAATTTTCTGTGACGCGTTTCGTCTTATGAGAGCACAATCAATCTATATATTCTACATATAACTATCTATAACTTGTATTTATATGAAGTATTTCTTTTTACTTAATACTTTTTCATATAAATACAAATTGTTGAATGTAAAATATTTAGATTGATAAAAAAGGCCTCATAAGGAAAAACGCATCTGTTCCGGACGGGAACGCGCAAAAAAATGGGGTGATTCCACCGCCTTACGGTCAGGTCAACCTGATGGCACCGATATCGCAGATTCTCAGACGAAAGCGAGATCGTATAAAAATTCGCTGAGAATCTTAGAGCGGTCCAAAGGCTGAAGCAGGAGTCGAGTAGAGAAGAAGAGAAAGTCGCAAGTAGATCTGGAGGTGAACGCAGGAGCAGAACTGAATTCTGGGTTCCTGCGCCACGTAATTTATTTCATCAAAAAATCAGGGCCCGCACGCCCAGGCGCATTTTCAACGACCAGTCAGAGGTCGGCATTTCGGAAACCGACGACACCGACCTCTGTCTGACGGCGGGATCACTACTCATAATTCGAGTCGCAGCTCTATGAGCAGTGGTCCCGTATTCAAAATATTAATAAACATGTAACTAAACATTCTACTATAGTTATAACATACTATTTTTACACATTTATATTATATCTTTCTTTTGTTTCAATAACAAATGTCTCTCAGGTTCATCCTTCATGGAGATAATCGATAAAAAGGGGGCCAGACTCGCCAAGCTGGGTGCAATAATTTCGTATATTTGGTCTCTCTGGCGAGCCTGGCTACACAAATTCAATATTTTTTCTACATAAAATTATGTAAAGCCATATACAAGTGATTGCGAACAAAATCATATTAATTTTTACATTTTATAATTTTTGTATAAAAATGGCGACTTCGGCACGGTACCGATGTCGCAAGAGGGTACTGAATTGTGTTTGATAAAAATGGCGACTTTGGCACGGTATCGATAAAATGGCGACTTCGGCACGGTACTGATGTCGCTAGAGGGTAAAACCGATGCCCCCGGACTGTGGCGATACCGTACTGCAGTCGCCCAATATTACGATTTGGGAAGATTAAAATCTTTTTCAAGAATCAAATCATGCCGCCGCGATTTCTTCTTACATCGCTTACAACATACACAAAAACATTTTTAACAACAAAATTAATCCGATAACGTCCTCCCAGTGATGTCAAAAATAAACTTTAAAAAACATACATACAAAAATTACAATAAATAACTTCGGTTATTTTTAATAAAAAATGCGTCGAGCGCGCTAGGCATACCCAAAGAGTTTTATTTATTCTTGCCCATCTGCGCGCTCGCGCTCACAATTCATGTGATAAAAAATGCAATAATTAATTCTAAAAAATCAAAATACAAAAAAATCACTTTTTTCTTTAATAAAATGTTCATCAGTGCCAACATTTGGAGATTGGTAAAAAAGGCCCGATTAAGGGCCACCGGTTTTTTCTTGTCCGACACAGCATCTCAGAAAATTAAAATGAAATTAAAACTTAAAAAACGAGTTTTCTCATTTCCATATGTGTAACTTTATACCTAGGTATAAAAAATGTTTTTATTTTCAATTTAAATAATTAAAATTAATTTAAATAAACTCCTTTGAGAGTTGAGATTGTTGAAGAAAATAAAACATGCTGTATATTTTTTATTTGCTGGGAGTTTTCCTGAAAGCTTTTGCCTAAAAAAATATTTTGAGGTGATACCTATGATTTATAAAAATAAACTTTGCTTTCTCCACTTATTTATTGTAAATATCAATATTTTATTATTTTACTTATGTAAATTGAATATTACAAATAACCGGGTCATTTTAAAAAATAGTCATCTTTAAAAACATTTTTCGTGTTAATACTTAAATATTTATTAATTTCCCAGATATTATTTTTACTTTATTATTGTCCGTCCACACTTTGATTTTTGATTTTTAATTCTTGATGAAAATGGAGTTCATTTTTATTAATTATTACATAGTATGATTCTCGAAAGAAATGTATTTTCTTACAGTAAATATTTTTAGCGCAATTTTAGGTCAAGGAAAAAATAAAATGACCGACATTCTTCACAAGCACAAACGATATATCACTAGAGACGATAACACTTCACGTGCTCCAGTCTATCTCGTCTGGAAAAAACGTTAAACGCTCCAAAACCAGTACTTTATAAATCAAAATCGACTCAAATCACAGTAAACCTTGTCTGCGCCGTCTCATTCGGTGTATTACAGACAAATTGTATTTTTAAGGTCCAGGATTTGAATACTCTTGTACTCTTGTAATTTTCCTAAATATTGTAGCTTTTGCATGGTATCTCTAAAGCGGCGCGCAACGAACGCCAAATTTCGGAAGGTTTTGTAACTATGATCCCCGTGAAACTTGGAGCGTGCATCCAGAAAACTTATTCCTTATCATTTGCAGCATACTAAATACTTCTGAACATGTTTCACCAGTTTCAACAGCGCCCCCGGTGGCTCCTCCAGACTCCCGAGTCCCGAAGGAACGTACTCAACAGGACTCGGTTATAGAGTTGCCGGATCCATCCTTCTCAAACCCGACAACTATATAATTTGATGAAACATATTTGAGAAATCGGATTAAAAATCCAGAGCGTGTTATCAATGTCGGATAAATAAAACGTCGATATAATGCAAATATCCCCAGTAATAGTGATTTAGAATATCCATCCGTAACTTCCTATCCAATAGCTGATGTCATTCCTTTTTCAAAATTAGTTTGATTTCAAAATTGTTATTAAATAAAATGAAAACATAGACAATATACTTTTTTCAATTAATTAAATTTTTTTAATCATTGATAATGGTTGATGATGGCATATTTAACCGAACATTTTTGAATAACTGAACTGAAGCAGAGAATTGATCTTAAATACTCGTAGTTAATAAAATTACATTCTTGTGTAGTCTAGGATATGTTAGAAGACAGCAAAATAAATTAGCTATTTTTTCATTAATTTCTATTAGATAACAAAATGGACACTTTTAAACGCAAATATTAATATCAGAAGTTAGATTTATTTATAAAATGGCTTTTTACTAGAATATAAGGTTATTTTCATTTAAGTAAAATAAAACATTTTACTGACACCTCACCTGATTGCTGTTCATAATCATATCGATGTCTAACGGGCAAAAAGTGATAACTGCCATTATAAAAACTTTACAGGAGAGAGGTCAAAATTAAAAAAAGACGAAAAAAATCTTTTTTTTTTATTGCTTCCGAAATCTTGAAAATTTATAAATAGCTTTTCGTCATTTCAAGCAATAAAAAAATTACGATTTTTCTTCTTTTTTAACTTTGAACTTCTCTCCTGTAGCGTTTGTATAAATGGCGGTTATCCTTTTTACTCGTTAGCCATCGATATATTTGTAAGAACACGTATATGCGTCTTAATGTAAGAAAAATGGCTAAGATTTTTTAATACAAATAATTACGTACGTTTGTTGATCTATTACCATAAAGCAGCTGAACCGATTTCAATTTCTTATACCTCAATGCATT
Source organism: Agrypnia vestita (assembly GCA_016648135.1). Lineage (NCBI taxonomy): Eukaryota > Metazoa > Arthropoda > Insecta > Trichoptera > Phryganeidae > Agrypnia > Agrypnia vestita. The sequence continues at coordinate 47,221 of JADDOH010003853.1, forward strand.
AGAATTTTTTTTTTGAAATATCTGAGGCTGTATTTATAAGCAACGACATCAGAAAGCCAAGCAATTAATTAATATATTACGGAAGTAATAAAAAAAACATTTGTGGCGATTCATTACATTTTAAATGTCAGCTAGGCTATTCATTCAGAGAGACATCATAAAACTATATGAGGGAATTTTAGGGTTTAATGCGTCTACCAAAAAAATTATTTGAGATTATTTGTCCCTGATTAATAGATAACTCACGATTTAATTTAAATGGTTTATCTTCGCGCGAGCAAAACGGGGTTTTTGCTAGTCGTTTATAAATGTGCCTCCGTAAGCTTTACGAGTAATTGGTTGGGTAAGAATTTAATTAAAATCGTTAGAATCTACAAAATTATAATAACTCATATCCTCTTCGCTGAAGAACTTTCAAGTTCTAAATAAAATGTGCATTTTATCAATAACTTTTGTTCTGCATTACTTACAGTTGCTCTACAGCGCGTTCATAATAAACAAGAAAAGTTCCGTTCGAAACAAATAAAGAAAAATAAAACTCGTACGCCTTGTAGCGAAATAATTTAATTGAAGCCATTTTGTGTATTCTCCTCTCTCTAAGATATCGCAGTACTGTATTTTAACTATTGTAGAGTGTTTTTTTCTTATTCGACTCCATCATAATTGATATTTCACATCTTACAATCGGTCTATAAAGGAGATTCAGAGTAACGAAGTATATAATGTTAATTAATAGTGGGCATGCAACTAAATATTTTGTTTTGTTTTATATTTTCATCGGGTATGAATGATAAACTTTTATATTATAATTTTTTTAATATTTTAAGCATTAACTTTGTGGTTAGACATTATAACATTTAAGTAATTTAACTTTCACAAAAGATTTGGTAACACCCACTTTAGACCCCGCCCCCTCTCATTCTCTCCCCCTCGTGGATTCCTGATTGTTATGTAGGCTAGTTAGTGCATGCCTGTCCTTGACAAGATTAACACACGTGATAAATATTGGTGAAAAGTTAACAATACTGTAGTTGTGGCGTATAATGTTGTGAACATAGTAGTGTAGTGTTGATCCTGACGAAGAGACGGATACGTCTCGAAACCGGTAGATTTAAAATCTGGTAGTAGTAAATATTTAACTAACACTCCGTGATAAACTTTTACCTTCTGTAAAAGCGAGCTTCGTATGAAGTTAACATCGATTTAAAAAGTATTTGCACAATATATGTTTTAAAAATTGAAAAAATATCCTGGATTTGTTTTACAACAATAATTGGATGTAGCGTACATTTCAAAAAGGAATTTTTCCTTATTTAGTTCATCCCTCACCAATTCCACCACTTACATATACAGGGTTATTTGTAAAAAATTAATAACCTTGCAGGACTATATTCCTGCTTTAATTATGAGTCGAAAATGTTCAAGCAACCATTATCTAATATCAATAGTTATGGAGATATGCGACATCCAAGTTTGCATTTTCTGTTTAATATTTCAGACTTATTTTTTGTAAAACGTTGTACTATCATTACAGTAACTTATATCGAATATGAAAAATTTATTTTCTTGAATACTTCCTTACTTCCCATCACGCCGTTTCCCGTGGGGGTAGGCAGAGAGAATAGAGAGCCACATTTTTCTATTCTGACAAAACTCTCACCTTATCCACATTCATACATCTTCGCATGCAATCTCGACGGTTATTAAGGCTTCTAACAGGACCATCTTCCAGTATCTGGTTAATCTGGTCATGCCACGTCTTCCGCGGTTGCCCTCTCTTTCTGGCACCGTCAACACTTGTATTATATATTTTCTTACCATTGTTTTCTCATCCATTCGCTCAACATGCCCAAACTATCTGATCGACCCTTTTTTAATTATATGAATTATCCAAGATCAGCTTTACATTCATTCCTAATATCTTCGTTCTTTTCTCTATTATAAATGCCACATAATACAATGTCTAAGGAATCTCATCTCCACTGCATTTAGTCTACTTTCTTTCCTCTTTTGCCATAAATCAGTATCGGTACCAGAAATCCATTATGTACCGCTTGTTTGAAATACAAGCAAAATAATAATAACCTTCAAATCCCAATTTGAAATCATTCCATTTGGAATGTATGCAGGGTTTTTATCATTTTATTTAACTTGTATTGAAACTGATGAATTTTTCTTTACTGATATTGAAATGATTATACAATGTTTTGTGAAAAATAAGTCAAAAATTTTAATAAAAATGCAAACTTTGATATTGCATGACTCATAACTATTGATATTAGGTCATGGCCGCTTGAACATTTCCAACTCATATTGAAAGCAAAAATATAGTCCTGCGAGGTTATTAATGTTTTCCAAATAATCCTGTATAATTCGTACATCAAAATTCACACACCACGACACAACACGTTCACACACCAATCGTACAACAAAATGTGTTCGAATCCACGTCTCACGACTATTCTAAGATATTTATCATCGTTTTTGCTAAAAATAATTTCTTGAATATTACTTTTAATCGTTTTTGACATTCTCGTTTAGAAATCTGTACGATAAGTGTTTTCTCTTTTCTCTTTTCGCGTCTCGATTACACACTTAAATCGTAATTTAATAAAGAGTTTTAATTTTCAATTCAATAACCAATCATTCGTCAGTTGAGCATCTTTATGATTGGTACTCGATTGAAGATGGTTGACAAGCCATTATTTATATATTTGGAACACTAATTTCGAGTGAATAAATTTTTGACAGCTTGATGGTTGCGTGCGTTGTCTCGCATTCCCGCTACATGCTGCACACGCACAGCGGGCGCAATTTCCGTTACAATAAAAAAATTACCCTGAACATGCCAAAAGAAGTACAACTTTTAAAATTCTTAAAATAGATTGAATAGGTACTGTTAAAAATTATTAATATCGTTGGAATCGCGAGCGCAGTTACAAAGTTTCAGATTTTAATCTGTAGGTACTTGTTTGACCGTTTTGAATGACGCTTACGCACAAATAATTGGGTTTCTACTGCGTAGGCGGTTTAGTTCCCGGAACTTAAATAATTGAAACTAGATAGATACATGAGAATATCAAAACACGATTTAATTAACACAAAAGTTCACTTTGGTCTACCAAAAGTGGAAATTTATTTTGGATTTGTAATAATACAAGGGCTTATTCCGATTATTTTGTGAAATACGTAACAACAAAAAAATATTTTTTCTTCACTTCTTAATATTTGTAAGAAACTGAAAATCAAGGCCATTAATTAAAATAATATATTATTCAATGTAATAAATAATCTCATGAGTTTAAAAAAAATAACAATTAAATGGAGGCAGTTTAATTAAAGAGTAACTTAGAATTTTATAACATAATAATTCGTAACATAATGATAAGTGCCTAGGGAAAAAAGAATCTTAATATACATGGGCTTCAACGAAAACATCTAAGCATCCAAGTAGCAACTAAAATCATATAAATAAGGCAATTGTACGTGGTGTAATACACACTGTTTGATAATGGCCTAGTAAGCCGAAACACCTTTCATGTTTAAAATAACACTTAACGCAAACTCACAACTTAATAACGATAAAAACATAATTTAATTTATTTTAAATTTCATCAAAAATAAACATGAATTTTTACAAACAGAACAGATAAACCATAAATACCAATGCGTATTCTTTTTGCTCTCTCCTAGAATATATTTTATTTTGTTTGTATTCAATAAATCCATAATCGTACGTAATGATATTACTAAATTAAGATTTTAAAAAGACGTAATAATAAAGGGCAAAATCAACACTTTACAAAGATGTGATTAAATATCATGCATAGAATATAAAAAGGAACAATAAAACTTATTGTAATATTACATATATACTACAACAAAAATACATATCTAGAAGAAATTAAATACAGGGTATAAGCTTCTACAAGTATCTACAAAAATAATAAGTAGCAAAATAAGTCAAATAAAGCAATAAAAGTACATTCATAATATAAATGTACAATATCCAAACTAAAAAAAGTATATGAAAATATGAATAGCAACAACTAACTAACTTACCATCGCTTTCTCCGTGAGAATTGCCAGAAAGGATGGAACACCTCACACTTCTGTCCTGATACATTCTCTATTAATCCATATTCGTACACCTTCTCGTGCAAGCTCGTTGGTTGCTCAAACTTATGATATGACCTTCAGTATTAGATATAACTAGCTGTGCCCGCGCAGCTTCGCACGCGTAGATTTTTAGTACATTGTTTGGATGCTCATAGAACTTTCGCGAACCTTCTAGAACATCATTCTCCTTCCAGAACATTCAAAAAATTTATTGAATGTACAGAAACCTTCTAGACACACCGACACATTCCGTTACTCAGTTTAGAACCTTATAGAACTTTCGAGAATTTTCTAGAACCTTCTCCTTCCAGAACTTTCTAAAGCAAGTTTTTTCGGAACCTTCTAGACTCACCGACATAGTTGGCGCGCCTATTTTGAAACAATCTGAAGCATTTGTGGCCTTCCCATAACAAAACAATTTGCTAGAAAGCACATTTTCGTTACCCACTTCCACCCACTTTGGAATTGATTTACCTGTATATATTTATAGTATTTTTGATTTTATCTATTAATCGTACGATCCTCTTTAGTCCGTATTAATGTAGTAGAAGCATGTAAAGTAAACAAAATGAACATAAAAAATAAAAAAAATAAAAAAAACATTAAAAGACTTAATTTTTTTGTTTTTAAAATTTTTTGTTGTAGAATGCGCGAATTGTTTTTTTATTTCAAATTGTCTGCTAAACATATATATTAATAATATTGTTTGTGCATTAAATTTATTATGTTACATATCCATTTTCTTATTTTCATTTTTCAAAACTACACCGACTCTCAGGAATGTGCCCAAGGACTAGTTGAGTGGCGATTCCAAAAATTCAAGTTAAAAAAATATAATTATGTATGTAAAGGAATCTTAATAAATAAATAAAAAAATTAAAAAATAATAATATAAATCTGTAAAAATACTTAAGAAGATGAAAAAAAACAACCCTTAATAAACGGCGATGCCATTGCTATCTTAGACAGTCGGGTTTAGCAGCTAGGAAAACCATAGATAAAAGTGTTGCAAGACGTGGCTTTGGGAGGCAAATGAAAATATTAAAATAATTTCAAGTTTAATTTATTACGAAAGAAAGCCACTGGACATGAAATAAATTGTTGTATGGTTCAGAATTTTATAGTCACTTAATGTTTCCAGAATATTTCATACCCCGTCTGTTGATCACGTTCTAGTAAACTCCGTTCAGTGTCCGTACGTAGAAAAACTTCTCGCCCCGGTATTCCTTTATTTATTACTATTGGTATCACTACGCTGGTCACACTATGTTTTTAGTAATGCGTGTTGTAATATCACCCTCACGAATCACTGATCACACTGGTTTGCCCTACGGTTCTATCATTACACACGTCACGAATGACTGACTCCACGTTACGTAACGCCCGTCTTCTCATAGATAACATCGCCTTTCTATATCCTCCGAGACTCTTGTGAAACTTTCCAGATACTACGATAAACTTGTAGACGATTCTAGAATGGTACGCGTGCATATTGTTATGGAGTCTACGAAAGGATTCGGTCATATTGTTCAGTCAGTCTTTGTTCAGTCGAATTGTTCAGACAGTTGTCAGTATTCGGTTGGTTCACCATATTGTTTAAATAGAAATAAAACGAAAAAACTAACAGCACGAATTTAGTGTTCGACAGACGGGTGTAATATTCCAGGTGACGAATATAAAGTGTTCCACAAACTGAAATATTCTCGTGCAAAATTAGTGCGAATTGCAGATTAGTGTTCCAGCTAAAGTTTGTGTTCAGTGATTTGTGTTTAATGAACGTTTATAATTGTTTTAAAAGTGTTTCATTTCGTTGCCCACCGCGGCAAATACGTGACATTACTATATTTTCGTAGCTCTTTGCTATTTCTAAGGTGCTGCAAGCTGGCACGGCGCACCTCGGGCCCCGGGCTTGACAATTTATGCTTCTGTTCGAGTCTGCATACCCCTTGGAATTTTCTTGTCAAGAAGTTTTTACGAGGCGATAGTTTTAAACGTTCCCTGCCCGCTTCACCCCCATCCACCCCGACCCCGGGTAGGGAAACTAGCCGTGGTAATAAAACTGCAATGGGATTGAATTAAGTTTTACCGACCAGCAGTTCAACTATGGCTCGGTATTTTGCAGCTAATTAGAAATAAATTAAAGGCCAACTTTGCCGCCGTGATAAAGTTTTTTGATTATTTTGTACAGAGAACAATTAATTGATGTAAAACATTGGTCGGCTTCGGTTGCTAAACTCATCCTAAGTTGGTCCTAGAACAACACCAAACAATTCATTTTATAATAATATAATAATTTTATAATAATTACTTCGTTGTCTATCTTTCCGTCAGTCCCTAACTTCGTGTTACGTCCGTAACTTACTGTATTTATTTATTTGTTTTTTAAAAATGTTCTAAGGTTTTCACTGCCATTCAGAATCTTTTGCTTTGTATTTTCTGGAGTATTACGCTGTGTTTTTACAGGATCCATCGTCAGGGCTGTGATGTATTGTTGTGAATGTTGATGTTGAAGTATTAGCTTGCAATAATTAACCACAACAACTGTAATAGGTTTAGAAATTTTGGGCAGAAAAGTCGTAAAAACACGACATAATACGGCTATGGATGACGAAATCAACTTCGAATCATTTACCGATTGAATGATGACGTTTTATATCCGCTTATCAGAAGATAGAAAAATGAGCTAATTGTACGATTCCAAGATCTGTCAATTTATGCAAATCAGCAGACATTACAAACAAATTTACTGTAAGCAGCCATGTTTCTATTTCAGTTTTACATTAATTTTACATTAATTAGTCACAATATAAAAAAAGGGTTGCGAAATCAAGGTGGCAGATGACAATGTCAAATAATTATCCAATTTGTATTTTGTGCACCTAATTATTATAAGTTTTGTACTTTTTAGTTTTATAAAATATTTTTCATAAAAATACTTAATAAAACTGTTAGTTTATTCATTTACATATTCCACACGCAAATAAGTCAGTGTTCACATGCTAATGTGTTAATTAGAACCATCTGGCGTAATAATTTAGAAATAACTAATAAAGCTGTGCATGTGTTTTGCATAATTTTTCGCAAATTAATACAAATACAATAGTCTAAGAGCCCGCGACGCCCAGACCTTCGTTATATTATAAAAGCTGAAAATTCTTCTATAGATGTCTCTTACACAGGTGTAAGCAAACCCAGCCTATACAACCTGGGTCGCGGTGGCTTTGGCAGGTAACAGGTAGTAAAGGTGAGTAAAATTGTGTTTCAAATTTGTGATAGTATAAAACTTAGTTTTCATATATTTTAACTTACAATCATATTAGAAACCGCCTCGTCTATTGGCGGACACTTCGGGCGGTAACAACCCCTTTCCAGACACCCTTACAGTATGATTATTTATAAATCTACTTTCGTCATAGTATAAAATCTGGCTTTTATATATGTTATTCAGAAAACTATACGAATAATGTTTCCACAATCCCCAGTCACTTTCGATGGTTCCCCTATCTTCCCAGGCACATTGAAGTCTACTCCAGGCGTGCGCGCGATGAATATACATGTACGTTGGTGCGAGTGAAATAGCGCGATCTATACTCAAAATTTATCAAGAAAATTAATCATGTAGATTTATAACGGATTAAAATTGTAAATTTAAAAAAAATAATGTAAAAAAATTTTCATATCAACAAATTAAGAAATCAACAATGTAATAATGCGATTCATTATGCTATTAACTTTTGCAATTATAATTAAATTTTGTATTCAACTAAAATTTGAATTTTTTCAAGTGAATTTTATGAAATCAAGTTGTGATTTAAGAAAGTTGTTAAAAAATATCCATCGATAATTTTTTTAAGTATTGTGCAGAAAATAATAAGAAAAATCGGCAGTCGATGATAAAATCCTTGAAGTTTAAAGTTAAGGAGATAAATTTGTATGTATGTTGGTTTTATTATAAGGAGAGAAAATAAATTAGATCGTAATGAAATCAATGGAAAAAGAATTAAATTATACTTTTAATTATAGCCATTGCAAAACAAAGTAAAAAAATGTATTGTTAAATTTAAATTTTTTTTTAATTATTTCCATCGTCATCGTCGGTATTTCCATTATCTTCATCACTACTCCATTCTGTGGATTCGTCCTCATCAATGTCACTATCTTCAACAGCTTCTGTAATAATTAAAGCAAGTTGCTGATGCGCAGAAAGAGATCGCCGTGGACCGATCATGCTATTTCACTCGCACCAACGTACATGTATATTCATCGCGCGCACGCCTGGAGTAGACTTCAATGTGCCTGGGAAGATAGGGGAACCATCGAAAGTGACTGGGGATTGTGGAAACATTATTCGTATAGTTTTCTGAATAACATATATAAAAGCCAGATTTTATACTATGACGAAAGTAGATTTATAAATAATCATACTGTAAGGGTGTCTGGAAAGGGGTTGTTACCGCCCGAAGTGTCCGCCAATAGACGAGGCGGTTTCTAATATGATTGTAAGTTAAAATATATGAAAACTAAGTTTTATACTATCACAAATTTGAAACACAATTTTACTCACCTTTACTACCTGTTACCTGCCAAAGCCACCGCGACCCAGGTTGTATAGGCTGGGTTTGCTTACACCTGTGTAAGAGACATGTATAGAAGAATTTTCAGCTTTTATAATATAACGAAGGTCTGGGCGTCGCGGGCTCTCAGTCTACAACATTCACCTCGCTCACGCCACGCGGTTTTTGAATGCACGTTTTGACTTCTAGTGAATTGTTGCAAAATGCTTTCAACTACACATCGCAAATCTGTACTTGCAGAAGACTTGCATTATATTATAAATTTCCTTTTTTTTCGTAGTATTCTTAGTCTTATGCTGTTGTTTTACATGTACACCTCAATCGCTACCGGGGCTTATCGTCACTTTAAAATGAACAACAACATGCGGTGGCAACACTTTTTCACTTAACAATCCCATCACGCCTCCCGTACATCCTCAATTCTGGTTGCCTTTAACACTTGCTTCATATCCTCTTTAACTGTCATCATTGACTATGCTGTAAACAGTTCTATATTAACTCCTAATTTTTTCATTCTTCACTCTATAGTTAGTATTTAGATCTTCCATTCATGCTCCCATTCAACCACCACCTTTTTGACATATGTCATCAAAATCGCTTTTATGCAATTTTTCAACTTTATAGTGTCGATAATGGCTTAATCTACCAACAGTCCAAAAATACTTCAGATATATCACCTACCCACCTTTTCGTCTATATTGTGGCTTGTATGTAAATGGAATCTGATATACGATGAGACATCTCACGGCAAAGTTCATTTCTTCAGACAGACGTCAAAAATTGCGCATAGTGCGGAGCATGCGCACCGGTATAACGAGATAGATAGATTAATGTCATCACCAACTATCAATCAATGTTGATACAACCGGCTCTTAGCCACTATCGCATTCGATTTGCTAATATTCATCAGAATTTCTCTCTCTACCCACACATTGGACATTCTCGACACTATGCAATACAGATCAGCTCTGTTATTATCATGATATTCGCTACTAACGCTGTCATTTGCATATAGGTAATATGCTTGAATATGACGTAGGTATTATAGGCGGGCATAATAAAAACCCGCATTTTTATTTGTACTTTCATTTTTTAGTCTTCCTTCGTAAGGTCCTCGGGTCCTTTTTGACCCATATTGGGATAAATGAGTAATTATCTCGAAAAATAACGGTTTTTAAATATTGATATTTTATGACTTTTATTTAAACGCTGTCTTAAGCTTATTTTCAAATAAATATTTTTTTTAAACTTATATTATTGAGCGTATGATCTTTTTTACTCTAACGGCCGAAGCTTATTTTCAAATTAATATTTTTTTTTAAACTTATGTTATTGTGCGTATGAACTTTTTTACTCTAACGGCCTTCGGGTCAAGTTTGACCCACAGGTAATAAAAAGTTAATTTATTTATGGTTTTTGTGTTTAATTTGTAGAACTCCACAATTATTTTTAGTGAAATTTAAAATAAATTAAATTTTAATAAATATTATTATTAAGTTCTACGGGTTAAGTATTTACATTATACATATTTACATTTTATAATAAAACCGTGAATCTGTCTAACACAAAATTTGAAACGGAAGAAAATAACCTACTAGATAAAGGATTTAAGTATAAAATTCCCACTGAAATAACACCTAAACAAATAGAATCATTAGCTATTGACACCGAAATTTCTCTGTATAAAGTTAAAAATAATAATTTAATAAAACACGTTACCGCAGATATTTTAAAGAAGTAAATTCAAACGATAAACATTAAAAATAAATATATCACGGGTACGGAAACAAAAACTCTAAATGATATTAAAAACAAAATTAATAATAATGATTTAACTATAACAAAAGGCAACTCAATTGTGATCCTTAACAGATTAGATGACATTAAAAAAGTAGAAGACTTCTTGTTGCCAGAAGATTTTCAAATTCTAAAAAATGATCCAACAACTAAAATTGCAAATAGAGTTAACAACTTAATTAATAATTATAAAACCATATATCCGACTAAATGGTCTAGACAAAAAGTCAGTGTTATGAATCCGAGAGCACCAGCTCTATATGGTCAAGCCAAAATACACAAAGACAATATACCCATTAGACCCGTTGTTTCATTTATTAATGCTCCTACAGTCAAATTAGCGAAACACCTGAACTTCCTCTTTAAAAAATATACCAAATTCACCACGATACAGCGTCAAAAATTCTATAGAACTCGTTAATAAAATTAAAAACATTAATCTCCCACATAATTGTCGATTTCTCTCTTTAGATGTTAAAAGTCTTTTTAGTAATATACCTATTAAAGAATGCCTTACAATCATTGAAAATATTCTTGAAAAATCCAATATTAACCCTGTAATTAGAAAAGAATTACTAGAACTCATTAAAATCTGCGTTGAAACAAATTATTTCCTTTTTAATGGAACTTACTTTCAACAAAAGGATGGTCTTCCCATGGGATCACCGCTGAGCCCACTTCTAGCGGAAATATTTATGGACCACGTAGAAAACATAATCCTCGAATCTCCATCAGCTAAATATATAATATATTATGTCAGATATGTAGATGATATCCTTCTATGTTGGAAGGGCACCAACAGACAACTAGACATATTTACTAAATGGATAAATACAATTAACAAAAAGATCAGCTTCACGGTAGAACATGAAATTGAATCTAAAATAAATTTTCTGGATCTAACAATCGGTAAATACAATAATAAACATACTTTCGAAACATTTAGGAAACCAACGTTCACTGATACAACAATTAATGTAAAATCAGCACACCCATGGTCCCATAAATTATCCTCTTACCACTCTATGGTGCATAGACTCGTCAGTATTCCCCTAAGTAAAAAAGCGTATACAGACGAAATAGAAATTATCAAAAAAATCGCAACTAGGTAATAACGGCTATAGAATAAGTGACATAGAGAAAATGATTAGAAACAAAAAATACAAAAATAAAATCAATCTTATATACCCTAATCAGAAATATAATAATAATAAATACGCATGCATAGAATTTTTCGGCCCAACTTCAGTAAAAATAGCTAATGAAATTAAAAAGTGTGATTTAAAAATAGCCTTTAGAACCAATAACAATATAGGAACAAACCTCAAAAACTCTAAAAACAAAACACCTAAATTAGAAAACAGTGGCATATACAAATTAACATGTAATCAAAAAGATTGCAATGCCACATATATAGGACAAACGGGAAGGTCTTTTTTCAACTAGATTCGTGAAACACATGCGCTGCTATAAAAATAAAAATTTAGAGTCAAAATTTGCGGCCCATCTATTAAATGGAGACCACGTCCCGCAAGGTGATAACGAACCAAAACCTTTACATGTAGAAAAAAAAGGTTTTAGGATGAATTTACTTGAGCAACTAGAAATAAATAAATATAAAAAGGATCCAAATATTAAACTTTTAAATAATCAACAAAAAATTATCTTCTCTCCACTTCTAAATATATTTAAAAAACCAATAATCAAGGACATAAATTAAAATAATATTTATAAATAACACTTGCAGAAAACGGGGAATTTCGATAATTAAGCATAACGTTAACCGAGGCATCTTTAATGATAAGTGCCCGGGAAAAAACGAACATTACTACAGGGCTTCACCACAAATATCTAATTACTCTAAAGGGGAAGGCGTAACTTAAAATTTTATAAATAAGTCGTTTGTGCGTGATATATCCACTGTTTGATAATGGCCTTACAAGCCGAAACAGCTGTAACACATATAAATATTTAACCCGTAGAACTTAATACTAATATTTATTAAAATTTAATTCATTTTAAATTTCCCCAAAAACAAGTTAATTGTTAACGCACAAAACCTCTTGTCTGGTTATCGTTCATTAGAATTGAGATAATTAGTTCCGATTTGTTTATAGGATCATGTTCGTGTAGCTTTTATAATTCTACCTACATTGCCGGTGATACAAAATCAACATTATGATAATCTGTCTTATTATTATTTTATTATATTATTATTTTATTTATTTAGGTTCTTGAAGAATTTTCGTAGAATAGTAATAATATTTTCCAAAGAACAGACAAAGGCCTGAAGAATTTGTAAAAACTGAAAAATTTCCCTAGAATATTTATATTTTACAAATAACAGACAAAAGCCGGCAAAACTACCTATAATCTTTACAACAAAGAGCTTGGGTATGCACGATTGTATTTCTTTCCGAGCAAAGTGCTTCCATTTCAAACAAATACAATCTCTAGTGGCAATACAGCCAGCCCTATCGTAGCGTAATTATTATCAGCATAACTTAAAAGCCTCGCTTAGTGCAGGCAATGCTATTTAATAGTACCTACCCTCGCCTGTAAAAACACATTAAAGATCGCTATAATCGCAGTACATAAAATTAATTAATTTATGGAGACGTTATTTTGTCCGGTTTAAGCAGAAAAATATTCGGAACTTTCAAAAAAGATCAGAGATTTTAATCCATCACTTCATCATATTTTCCTTGTAAAAAATCTTGAGAACAAAAATATTAAATGAGATTTTATCTAATTGTATATTTATGCCTGATGATGACTCATAAAAAGAAGGTCTGATACATTCAAAACATAAATAATAAATGTTTTCATTTCTACAAGTAACAAGTAATAAGTAACAAGTACAAGCATACAATTTTTTCTCGATAACGAAAAATAAAATTTAATAAATTTTATTTAAGTTATGGAAACAATTGAATATATGTTACTGTTTATTTTTCCAAATAAGACATATTTATAATAAAGATAAATTAAAGAGGTCTCACAGAGACGAAGCTTTTTTATGTGAAAGTAGATGTGTAGGTTTTTTGGGTATTCATGGATTTACGATCTATCGTAGGGCTGGCATAAGTGATCGTTTTACATAATGTAACATTCATAATTCCACCCATGTTAATAATTAGTAAAAAAATCATATACATAATATAATTTTAAAAATATGATAACAAGATGGTTGTAACTCATCAATAATGCTGCCTGGTATATATAAAAGATTAACTACACCCGGTACGAACAGTACCCCTCCCCGTATCCCCTGACCATCCAACCGGCTTCGCCTTGCATCAACAGCACCACCTGCCTCTTACCTCATCCCTCTTCCCCTAAAAGACCTATGTTATACCACAAGAAAAGATGCTCCTAACCCTATACTTAGTTAACCTTTTACTGTGTTCTTAAAACGCTTACTCTAGCCAAGTAATACATGCATATATATGGATAGATAGCAAACACCTTCTTTTCCATCCTCTTTTAGTAGATCTGTGATCTATTTAACAGATGTTAGTGCTGGTCTCTGACGAGGACGTCCAGCTTTCCATCCTTCTCTTTGGTGGTCTCCTTGGCGGTCGGTGCCCTTCTGGAATCTCGCCCATCACGGCTCTGGGGCATCATTTCTGGTCCATTATCTCGACTTGATTCCGCTTTCTCTGTCTGCTCCACTGATCTCCGATCGTTTGTCGGAGAGTGGGTGTCCCGCTGGGAGATCCTGAGGTAATCATAGAGTTATTTTATTTTTTTCGTATTTTTCATTTAGTTTATTATGGTTTACGGGCAGAAGGAATTCCTTCTGTTGAGTGCTGCTTCTGCACTGAGTATATGTTTTTCTGTCGGTTGTGACTTCATTGCCGGAAGTCATCGTGTTTTTCTTTTTTATTTGTCACTATCCCCTTAAGGGGCGGTTTACAATGTGACTTCAAGCCATCCACTGCCGCCACCGTGGGACTTATCTTTAATTTCCTTATTATTGTTGCTTTTATTTATTATGTTTTAGCACTGTATTCAATTCTGTATTATTCTGTTTTGTTTTACTTATGATTTCCTTTGTGTTTTATTTTTGAGTTATACGACTCTTGTTTTGTTTTATTTTATTTCATGTAAATTTTTTGTTTTTTAAATAAAGAATTATTTCACGGTGGGGACAGTGAATGGTTTGTTTCTGCGACCGTGAGGTCCCGCGGTGGTTTATACGACCGCTGCGTGGTGGCACGGTCTTTCAAAGTAGTATTAAAAAATGTCAACCTGGAGACGATTTAGTAGGACCGATAAGGAAGCTTTTGCTCTTAAAACGGTCCTGGGTAAGCGGTGACTACCATTCACTCTCTGCTCCACTGAACAATGTTTTCTACGTCGTAGGTTCTGTGGATTTCCGCATTGGATATCCTATCTCTGGGGGTCTTGCCTGCAATGGGTCTTAGAGTCTTCATCTTAGTAATTCTGAAAAGGTGTTTAATTCTCACCGTGTTCGGTCATGCTTTGATACCGTAGGTCTTATGCCTGTTTTATATATTTATCTTGATTTTGCTTTCCAAAAGTATATACTTATTGGCTCATAAAGTATCTCTTAGGCATTCGGAGATAACAACTGCTTAGCTAGATCGTAATCTGTGGCTAGCAAACATATGAAATAAAATAAATTACAATTAATATTAAGAACATTTCTTATTTTCAAATGTCTATTCGTGATAAAATTCCATTGAAATGATTTAATTAAGTTTAAAAGTTATTGAGTTAAAGCTTTAAAAAAAGTTCATTATTTAAAAATGAATTTTTTATATTTCCATTATGAAACAAAAATAAAAAAAATATTTAATTTGAAATTGTAATATTTAAAATAATTTAATGATATTTCAAACAAATAAATTAATCAATTATAAATAAATTTGGTTACCATCAGGACATGAAACCGGAATCAGAAAAATAATTACTCAAAGTGCTGAAACAAATGTCTATTTTGGATAAATTTTAAAGATAAAAAGTAGTAAATAATGCCAATCATGAACTTTCCACTGATCATTGTTAATAATATTAGCAAAGTGTAACAATATGAGATAATTTATGGTTTCTAAATATGTTGAAAAGGATAGAGGGATTGGAAGGGCGGAGTGGGACGTAGGATTGGGATAAAGGAACGGAGGACGGGAGTATACGGGAACATAAATTGAGTGAACTAGTTTAGGTGTCACAAATAGTTGAATTAAAAATATGAATGTGGTTGTTATTTGAGTTAAATGAATTGGGTTTTATTAAAAAAAAGTAATGCATTGTATTTTAAGTATTTTTTCTTTAGTATTCTGTTAGTGGCTCGTTAAAAATTAAATAAAATCTTAAATTTTCATAATAACACTTAACATCTTTAGCACCATCAGGGCAACTTAATAACTTAAGCTTAAGTTTAAGCGAAACCAGTTGGCACGATAATAAATCGTGGTTTAATATAAAGAAAAGTGTTTTTATATATTTTAATATGTCAAACCACAAAGTTATTGCTTTCTACCAAAGTGTAACACTTAACATCTTCATAATATATTCATCTTATTTATTTTGTCATAAACAAATTGTTTTACAGTGACAACTGAAATATTTAATAAAACTTTATTCCCGTCGGTCAATGTTTGTTCTCTCGGACTGATCATCGCATTAGCGGGTGTATCTTTTCAACATCTATCCGTGTACCAAAGACACACTCAACTCGACAAAGTCAAACTTCTTCATAAACTCGCAAGAATTTGCGACCAAAGAACAATATAAACTTTTTCCGAGTTTCCTGGGGAGAGGAGAACAAACCCGACTACACGGCGCAAGGCGATATCGGACGCACCGGTAAAATAATTTAAAAAATAAAACTTTTCTCAAATTTCCTCTGATGAGTTCATTAAATGACTCGGGTTTTTTTGTGAGTGGGTCTGGATTTTCCTTAAAATTCCCGTTTGTAAATCAGTCATGGGAGCATAAATTGTCGCAGCGACTATTCAGTGAAAGGCAATAAAACGAACGAATTGCTGACTTCACTTTCGGTTTGAGTTGAAGCTCTGTTGAATTAAACCAATGTGAAATTTTTTGCTTCTTGAAATATAGATGACGCATCCATTTTTAAACTGGTTCAACATTTTTTATTTTTTTATTTTTGAAGACTCAGATATTTAATTAAAATACCCCACGGCGGTCTGCGACCAATATAAATCAAAATGCCAGATTTTTTTAAAGTATCGGATGTTAACTTATCATTGAAAAAAACAGTAAAATAATAACGTGAAATGCTTATTGGTCTAGTGGTTAAAACACGTTCCTAGATACCTAATTATCGGAGATTGGGGCCTCATTTCTGATCAGCAAACAACTTTTTTCATAGCACAGGCGCTTTACTTTGTTAGAAAATAGTATGAATTTTGACATACTTATTTATTTTATGTATATTGGTGCAATACAGTACATGCATAGAAGCTTTTCAGATTGCAATGAATTATTTAATCAATCATGTACCAATAACATGAACCACACAATTTCAGAGAAGTAATTTAAATTTAAAATAACTATGTATAATTAGAATGTCTACTTATAAAATACAATATTTTTCATCAATTTATATTATGGATGTCTCATAGAGTTGAAGCTAAATTTTTATATGGAAGAGATCTATGCTTGGAAAATCTATGATCTATGAAATTAGGCGCAGAACTAGAGCAGTGGATATCATGGATCGGGTAGCGAAGTGAAAATGGCAATGGGCAGGGCATGTTGCAAGACAGGATGCTAAAAGATGGACTCCCAGAATTCTGAAGTGGAGACCTTGGGAAAATAAAAGAGGCGTCGGAAGACCTCAAAAGAGATGGGCCGACGACATAATGACGAAAGAAATGGCTACAATTAACAAATGACGAGGAAGGATGAAAGGGTTTGGAAGTGGCCAGCAGTGGAGAGATGACGGTGAAGAAGAAGAAGGAGAAGAAGATGGAAAAGAAGGTATGGAAGACTTTTATTTGTTTAAAGGGCATGTAACCTGGTTTAAGTGATCACTTTACACAATGTAATGTTTACCAATTCCACCCATGATAGACTATAATGTTAACTTTGTATCTACGCCTAATAGTATTGTTAATAATAATATTGTTGTATTCTTGAAAAATTTTAACATACTCAAAATATTCACAATATTTTTCCTTATTCATATCCCGCTTGGACGGTGTGTCAGATATGTGTCATGGTGAGTTTCGGTATATCGGTGTGTGGAATAGACTTGGTGAGGATAGAACTAATTAAGCAAAAGTATATATTTTTGACGTGAAATTTATCCAGATTACTTTTACACTACATAAAACTAGTTATGAAACGATTTAAAAAATATAAAAATTTGTGATATAGTTCTTCTTTACAAAATTGAAAATAAAATAATATGTTGAACAGCCCAGACCTTGTAGAATGTATCAATTATAATATCCCATCCTTACATAGAACTCGACAAATTGGCATCTCTATTGCCACAATTCCAGAAATAATTACCAGTCAATTTCTGTGATCAGCAGAATATTAAAGACTGGTAACATTTTCAATGACAATCTAGTAAAAATAAAGTTAACACCTAAAGAGACGATATTATTTCAATACTTACTCCCACTTTTACTATATACATGTTAAGATTTATTTTCGTTTCTTTTTTTTATATACACATCACTGCTTTGTAGTCTATATTTCTAAAATCATATTTTACTGCTTATACATTTTACTAATTAAACATGAACTTTATATTTTTACATTTTACTGTTCATATCTGATATTGTTTTATATATTTTTTTAGTGTTATGTGATTTTTTATATATATTATGTTATATAAATTTATATTTTTATATCTTATATGTAGGTACTGATATCGTTTTTATATAAATATTTGTATAAAAAAATTATATGTAAAAGCCTGTAATGGATGTAAAAATAAATAAATAAATAAAAATAATATTAAGAAACGTTTATGTGACTAAAATAAAGTATTCAAATAAAGATGTCATAAAATACTATAATATCATGTAATTTCTTGATATTTAACTTTTGAAGCTAAAACTTTAATATTTGGTTCATATATTTTTTTAACTGTATACATGTTTCCAATTTTTTTTCAGTTAAACAGAATTTTTATATAAATATTTTCTCATCGAAAATGTTCACTCCCAGCAGTGCGTTATAAAGCAAACAAAGCAACTATTTTCATATATGAAAATCTATCTGAGAGTTAGGAGTAGTTAGAGAAATTTTATAACCAATTTTTGTAAAATAATATAATAAATGTATTTAATAATTTCATTAAAAAGCATTCATAATACACAATAATGTAAACACAACTTTCTCTCTTGTAAATAAATGCCACGAAAAGTCTGCCCAAGTAAATGAAATTTTGCGGTTAAAATTAAGCATAAACTTGAAATAAAATCCTCGGCGAAATGTAAGGGTTTTGATATTTGGCCGTAAAAGAAACCCTTTCTCAGCGCTTCATTTAGGGTTTATGCTCGTTATAAAAACATGTCCTTTATAAAACGGGCATACTTCACTTTCAAACAAAGCTAATCCTTTATCGAAGTTGTAAAAAGCTTTATAACGTAATATATTATGGTTCCTTTCATAGTAAACAATAGGATCTGTAAAATACGGGTTATTTTTAAACCATCGCGTCATAATAATCTCGGACCTAGGTCTTGATATCTTAACCATAATAGGTTAGAAAGGTTAAAATTTGACCATCAAACCATAACAACATAATTATTATTCCAATTATTTTATTTTTCCTAGGTATTTGCATACTGTTTTTTTTTCAAAAATGAGCTAAATATTTTTATGGCGGATTGAGTACCTAATGAACAAACAATTTTAATCTAACATTTTTGGAAAAAAATATAAACATCTTTAATGATACACTCAGATTTATGGGTAACACCCTTTTGGTGTCAACTGTGGTTTGATTTCATCTTATATTAGGTGTACCCATAAGTAATCAATTATTTACGTGGCAACAAAAAAAGGATTTAAGTACATTTTATTTTACTTTTAATCGATTTAATATCCATCGTTATCTAGGACCTTTTTCCATCTTGATGGTAGCCTTTAAGAAAAATATACTTCTAGGTATTTTTAAAGCGTCATTATCAAACCCTACCGGGCGCCCACTTCGATCGCTATCAGACAAAATTAAAATCAACATCGGAAAATTTTCTAAACCAACGTTGGCACTTATTTACTTTCAATACGTCTCCATACACATCACAAATTTTCTTTGTTGCAAACGTTGCATTAACACCTGATAGAAAATGAAACAGCATGCAATGACGTAAATGTTGTTTACGTCATTGCATGCTTCAATTAGTCGATTTTCCGCCATTTTACAACAGAGTAATAAAAAAATATATATTTATTTGTCACAAGCCACAAAACCACGGATTATAATATTGCATATAAAACATGTCTTTACACGTTCACTTTACTGAGCTTGACTGAAGCAAACATTCCACACCAAAAATAATGATAAATAATTACTTACACCTATTATATATATAAGATTGTCCATCACAAATACATGTATGTACATCAAATATCTGGTGAGATTAAAGATTCTAAGGGCACAATAAAGAAACAACAAGAATGTGGGGGTATAGATATACTCTATATTACCCATGCAAAAGGTAGGTAGATACATCCTTACTTTTCATTTAAATAAATAACTGTAAAAATTAATTGATACGACGAGAAAAATTAATTGATACGGATGAGCACCTTTTGTCATTCTGGTTTGTATTTTCTGGGGTATTATGCCCATATTTATATTACCTTTCTACCCGAAGTTTCAAATCACATCAGCTTTGATGATGAGTTGTTGTGAGTGTTGAAGTTGCGGTTAAGTACTGACTAGCAATAGCGTGTCGAAAGCATTATGTTTTACGTGGGAATACAATGTTGGAGACATGTATCGTCACGTGTTTTCTTGTGTTATGTATATGTTTCATCTTTTATCCGATTACTTATTTGCTGAACCGGTGGGGAGATTGGTTTTGAAGCACTGGATATCATGATGTTATTTATTAATTTTAGATCGTTGAGGAAGGTTGTTAAAACACGGCATAATGCCTCAGAAAATACAAACCACACTCTGAACGGCTGTGGAAACTTAATAACATTTTGTGTGTTCATTCAAAAAATGGTTTTATCAAAAACTTCTTAAACTTCTTCAAAAACTTCTTAAACATCATAAACTTCTTGATAACCAACGCGGTCTATACAGACAATTATTTTTAAATGAGTTAAAGTTAATCTACTGTCAGTATACTGAAATATTATTCTCTCTTAATTATATCATGACTTATGGTATCAATGCAACAGCGGACACGACGAGAACTAAACACCTTTTCAGAACCACTGAGGTGAAGACTCTAAGACCCATTGCGGGCAAGACCCTCAGAGACCCGATGCGGAAACCCGCGGATTCTGCAATATAGATGACATTGTACGATAGAGCAGACAAAGAAGGCGTTTCTGAAGGGATCATGTCTAGAAAATGGACCAGATAAGTCATCCCAGAACCGTAATGCACGAGCTTCCAGAGAAACGCCGACCGCCAGGGAGACCACCAAAGAGAAGAAGAAAAAGCTGAACGTCCTTGATACAAGATCAGGACCAGGATATCTGTCAACACAGATCGATCTGCTAACAGAGGAAGAAGAAGAGACTTATTATATGTATTTTTTTAAATACTTTTTATTATATTCATCGTGTTACTATAGAAGGGAAAATAACCTATAATAAATAAAATAAATTAAATAATAAAGTTCTTCATAAAGAGCAGAATGATTTTGTAGTGACAGTATTAATTTTATAAATAAAAATTTCATTTTATGTTTTATAGAATACAAAACAATTTTTCATTTTTATGTGTTAAATAAAACGTATATTTTATAGGAACGAACGAAATAAATCTCGACGTTTCGCTGAAGTCTTATTCAGCGTCATCGGGATAATGTCTCATCATGGCGTAGGCCGAACTGATTATTTCTTCTGAGGCCGTAAATTATATGTCCAACGACTGTAATAATAACCTTAGCTCTTTAATTTTTCATTTTGCAGTGGCGTACCATATAACCGCCACCAAAATGGTTTTGGACCGAAGATTACTATACCGTAAAGCACTGGATCGAAGTATGTTTACATTCCAAAACCTGGGTACAATTCTGAAAGTAAGAAATTGTGTACAAACATTTATTAAGCAGCTATGTCAACTGGAGAGGGGTGTGTTTTTAATGAAGTCACCGCAAAATAACGACTTTCCTTAGGAACCGAATCTTGCCCGGATTGTAAATAACCATTTTTCGGAAGGCGAGAATTGCAAATGGAATAAAAGTTATCTCGTTATTTTAAGAGCAACAAATCCGAAACAGATTAAATAAATCATCTTACTTACGAAACAAGTCGCCTTTCCACAGCCAACTTCCATTAAAGTGTATTCAAAATGTTTTAGTTTACGCAAGACTCACACCACATCACTTTTAACCCTTCGCTAGTGAAGTACTAATAAAAGGTTTTTAGCAATGTATCTGCAATTACGTTAACTTTGGAGGGTTGTGAAATACTTTCTTTAGCAGGGTTCAAAAAAATTTTCCGATTTATTCTTTTAATTTTCGTTGAATAAGTTATATAACAAAAATTTTACAAATTATAATATAGTACAACATATTCTGGGAGCATGACAAAGTTTAAATAAAAATCAAATTTGAAGGGAGTTGAAAATACATTTTTTTTTATTTTCTGTTTAGATATTTTGGGCTATCAGACTTACCACGATGTCCAATAATTTTAATAGTTTGCCCTATATTTTAATAGTTGTGTATTTGTTTTTCGTAGTTATGAGAGCTGAGTAATTAATTAATATGAAAATAAATTTATAACTTGGGTAATCTCTTGAATGAAGGATTTGGTTATTTGTAATATTTAATTTACTATTAACACTTTTCTAATTAATCTAACTATAATCCTATGATCTTTGTATTTTAAATATTCAAACCCTTGTTTATACCAAAATAGTCGTTATTTTCAAAGAAAATTATTTAATTCAGAATAGTTATTGCTATTAAGAGATCTTAATTACCCCTGAATTTTAATATTTATACAATTTCTACAACCATATAAATCCTATATAAATTTTGTTTCTTATCCTTGTTTTTAATATTAAGTCCTTACATATGAAATTGGCGTTTTGCCGTACTGGCAAATTTGATCTCAAATATCTTCTCTTTGGTTAGGAATTCCAAATCCAAATTTATACAGCTATTTACTCATGTATTTGTATTTTGAAAATTATAATTCATTTGTTTTTTCTTCAATTGTTTTTTTATTTGCGTCAGTTTACAAAATGAAAAACTTGAAATATCGCGTTATTTACGAGTACGAGTTCCACCGTGGCACCAGTGCTGCAGAAACGGCTCGAAGGATTAATGATGTGTATGGCGACGGTGCCGCAAAAGAAAACACAGTGCGTTTTTGGTTTCAACGTTTTCGTGCTGGAAATTTCGACCTGCAGAACAAGCCCCGTGGACGGCCGGAGACCAAAGTTGATATAATGAAGAATTGAAGGCTATTGTGGAAGCGGATCCATCGCAAACCACATCCGAGTTAGCTGCAGGCTGCGGTGTTAGTGATAAAACTGTTTTAATCCACTTGAAGCAAATTGGTAAGGTGAAAAAGCTTGAAATGGTGGGTACCTCACGAATTGAGTGAAGCAAATCAACAAACGCGCGTTGACTGCTGCGTTGCATTACTCAACCGGCACAATAATGAAGGGATTTTAAATCGAATCATTACCTGTGATGAAAAGTGGATCCTGTACGATAATCGGAAGCGCTCATCGCAATGGCTGAACCCTGCCGAACCAGCCAAACCATGCCCCAAGCGAAAATTGACTCCAAAAAAGTTACTTGTGAGCGTTTGGTGGACTAGTGCTGGTGTCGTTCACTACAGCTTTCTTAAATCTGGCCAGACGATTACGGCAGATGTCTATTGTCAGCAACTGCAAACCATGATGGAAAAGCTAGCTGCTAAACAACCGAGGCTGGTTAATCGCTCTAGGCCACTGCTGCTTCATGATAACGCTAGACCACACACTGCACAACAGACGGCTACCAAATTAGAGGAGCTTCAATTGGAATGTCTAAGACATTCACCGTACTCTCCGGACCTTGCCCCAACAGATTACCATTTTTTTCGAAATTTGGATAACTTCTTGCAAAGGAAAAAATTCAACTCCGATGGGGCAGTCCAAACCGCCTTCAAAGATTTTATTGATTCCCGTCCGAATGTTTTTTTTAGTAAAGGGATCGATGAACTACCTATGAGATGGCAAAAGTGCATAGATAGCAATGGTACATACTTTGATTAAATAAATATATTATAATAAAAAAATCGGCTTTATGATCCTCCCATACTAAACGCCAATTTCATATGTAAGGACCTAATATGCCGTGGCTGCGGAATGAATGAAAACGCTGGAAATTAATTTTCTTTAAATTATATTTTAAAAATAGCGTTATGTTTATCAATTATTCGGCGGCCCTCTGCCAGTATGACACTTTCGATTCCCGGTGAAGTCACAATTAATCTATGCGATTTACTCATGCCTGGGTGTTTTGTGTTGAGTTTCGCTTCCGTAATCGGGCCTCTAGGCCTGTTGAAGCGTAAATAAAAAAATAAAATAAAAATTACCATATCTCGCAATAAATCAACACTTTATTATCGCTGGGTAACACGTATTAAACATTCCCTAGAACATTCCATCCGATTCTCGCTCGTAGTATTTATCACATTTATTTATTTCGCCAATTAGGTATGTATTTTGCTCGATATCTGTCACTTCGACTTGTCGGCCACTTCATACGTAATTCGCACTGAACTGTCAAACACGACAACAGTTGCGCCGCGGCCTAGTTCCGTATTTACGCCAGAAAATTCTGGTATTTTCGTACTTTCTGGATCATTCTAGTGTTTAAGAGAAGGTTCTCGTTGCTTCTCGGTTGTTCTAGACGTTTCCCGAAGGTTGTAGATCACCCTAGATTGTTAAAGGCCGTTGTCGATCCTTCGATAGTGCGCAATTCCTTTTGCTTGCTGTTCCGTGATAATATTATCAAAAAAGGGAAGTCGTCACCACAGTGCTTAAAACTTAAGGCGATCGTCTGGCAATGTGAGCGAAATTCACAAAATTTTCTCTTGCATTTTGTATCACTTTTTTGCATGGAAATCATATCGTGGTATCAAATTAAAATTTATTCATCAGGTTTCATACAGGTATTTCTAATACGTATATCTTCCTAAAATGATTATTCAACACATGTACGAAACATATAACTTTCGAAAATTTGATAGACGTGGTATTCTATCATGGGTGGAAATGTGAACGTTACATTGTGTAAAGTGATCACTTAGGCCAGCCGTACGATAGATCGTAAGACCTACGAACGCCCAAAGACTTCCATACCTACTTTCCCATAAAATTATATAATCTTTTCTCTGTGAGACACATCTATAATATATCTTCCTTAAATGACACAAACTTGAGTGTTTAATCAATTTATAAATTACCAAACTATCAATGTTTTAGAAATTAAGAAAATGTCCGCTTTGTGAGCTTTTTATGACTGTACAGATTGTGACATGTCTTTTTACTATCACTATATGTACCTAAATCATAATACGTATCACTATATTTTAAAAAAAATCGTCCGTGTACTCACGTACCTACGCGCGGTAAAAGTAATACTTAAAAACTAACGTAAAGATAAAATTATACATTAATGACGATCAAAGTATTGACTTGTAAAAGTCCATACCGATCATTTTATTGAGTTTCATGAAAATAATTAAAACTCATTCTTACTGAATTATAACCGCGAATATTTAAAAAATAATTGGGGCAAACAAAAACTTTCTTAAAAAACTAGAAACATTCGTAAAATAAGCGAAATTTAAGCCTTTTCCCTCCCCCTGATGTATTTTATATGCAAATCTACACCGTTTGACCAATCTGGCTCAAATTTAATTTAATTTTTAGGACACGGCGGTTAACAAAGCCGACATTTCCCCCCTTCCCCTTGCCCCACCTCTCCTCCAGATATATTTTCCGTACAAATCTATACCATTTGACCGATCTGTTCCAAATTTTAGAGAATTGTGGCCCATGTATTCCGCCGGGACCTAAATTAAGGTCTAGATTTGTTCAGAAAATAAATCAGGTTATGGAGTGGGGTAAAAGGGGAGGGGCAAGTAGTCGCCTTTGTCACCCGCCGGGTCCTAAAGAATAAGTATGCAAAATTTGGATTAGATCGGTCGTACACATTTGCATGGAACACACATGCTGCGCACGCGCATTAATACGCGCTTACACTTTTACCCTGAATGCGCTAAAAGAAATAATTAAAAAAAAACTTACCTGCTTTAATAACATACTTATAACGATCGGTAGGCAAGTCGTCTATCTCGTAGGTATTTAAACAAATTTTAAATGCCTGCCTATAGGTCGACCACAATCAAAAGACCATTCCCTAGCTTTGTCCGGTAAGAAGAAAGCGGGGGAAAGTTGCCTGGCAAGCTCCTATTACAAGCCTTAATATGATGTACCGAATAAATATATACATTTTCGTTTAAAAAAGGTTACTTACTTACTAGAAAAACTTCTTTTGTGTTCATTTTTGCATCGTAACAACACACATATTTTTTTCGCACATTCTTTTGAATGCGGTCTAGCTATAAACAGAATAGTGATTTTATGAGTTAAAAACTGCAATGTTATCAACTCATAAAAGAATTTGAATATCATTTTTGCCGTATTAGGTAGGGTAGACTGGGGACGGTTGAAACACGTCATGGTTGAAACACCTCAAATATTTTGAAAACCACGCCTACGCATGTGACGCTGCACTTCTCATTTCGTCTGACATGTATGAATCTACTGCCAATTGCTCTCGAGTCAGCAAACAACGTAGTCGTGCCTATGAAGAATTTTAGAATTTTGCACCCAAATGTGAGTATTTAGTGTATTCTAATTTTCCTTTTTAACCTTGTTTACTGTTGTGTTTTGACCGAGTTTCTAATTCTATTGTTTTATTTAGCTATTTAAGAGTATTCTTACGTCATTAGATTATCGTAGTTTCCGATTTAAAACACATATTTTTGATATTAAAAAAGGTAACGTCTCATGGGGACATTTGAAACAACCTACCTGGGGACGGTTGAACCGTTTCAATCGTCCCGGTGTTTCAATCGTCCCCTAGTATTTTTTAATTTGAGAGAACATGAAAGTGAATATAAAAACCTTTGAGTAGATAAAAAATAATAGCGAAAATTTCCAAATATTTTATTTATAATGCCTATTCGCGAACTCAAGCGGCTCCAGAGGACAGCACTTGTCATATATATTTAAAGCAAAAATGGTCGACAAAAACTGGTAGTCATAAGCTGCAACTGTTAGATCGCTCAGTATATGACCCATTTAAAAAAGCCGCGAATATAGCACGTGACAACTGGATGAGATCAAACCCAAGAAAACCAATGACGATTTACGATATTCCAAGCGTAGTGACAACTGCTTTATCCTGAGCTATGACTCTAACTAACGTTCAAGCTGGGTTCAGATGTTCGGGAATATGTCCATTTGACAGACAAATATTAATTTATTTGGATTTTGCACCCTCGTATGTCACAGACAGACCAAATCCGATAGCTTTACAAAGTGGCGACGATAAAATAGCGGCAGTTCAAGATTCAGAGACTTCAGAGCCAAGTTCTTGTACAGTACCTGACCCGCCAATTCAGTTTAATTTGACTACACAACCAATTTCTGATGTACCTCAAACAGCTATTCCATCTCAGACAAGCACAGATTTTTTATCACTTAATTCTGCAATCCCTCAATCTGTCAAGTTGCTTCAATAAACTCGTTAACATCGCAGTCGATCTCCGCTGTAGGATCTGAAACAATTGTTTCGTCTACTCAAAGACGCTCAGAAACTTCACAGCCAAGTACTTCTGCAGTAGCAGTTGGAGCTACTTTGTCAAGATCCTTGATTCCGTTACAAACAATTGCGCCATCCATTCAAAGAGGCTCAGTAACTCAACGGCCAAATTGTACTGCAGAACCTACTGCATCTTTGTCAATGGAAAACATACAACCTTTATCTACAGATTTCGGTCCTCTTGATTTTGATTACAACATCGCTATGCCTTCAACGAGTACATTCTCACCAGAATGCGTAAGACCATTCCCTAAAGCACCCAGGAAAACCAACGCAAGAAAAACAAAAAAGAGGAAATCAACTATTTATACTGATACTCCGGAAAAAGAAAACATAAGAAAAGAAACCGAAGAAACAAAAAGAAAAAAACAAGCTAATAAGATAAAAATGAACATGATTACAAAGGATAAGAAAAAAAAGACTGAAACAAAGACGAAACAAAAGACTAAAACACCAAAAAGAAATCGAAAGGGTTCATCAAGTTCAGATGCCGATATTACTACAAATTGTTTAATTTGTTGCGAAGAATATAATTCCGGCAGGCCGGGTGAAACATGGGTCCAGTGTATGATGTGTGGATTTTGGGCTCATGAAGAGTGCACTCAACAAGAAGTACAATATATCTGTCTGAATCTGACTGAAATTTCTTAATGAATCTACAGACTGATTTAATAAGTAATATTAATTATTGAATGTTGATCTCTATATAGTGCCATAAGAAGTAATTTATAAGGAGAATCTATTCCATTCACATCTGCAAGATGCTAACTGTAATTTGTCAAATTTACTTTTTTTAGTTTGTAGTAGATACCACGTACGTACAAACCACTATTTAGGTTTAGATTTGGATATTTTAAATTAGATTTTGCATTTACACAATGTTAGACTTTTGATATATAATTTATTAGTGTTGAGCTCATTTATGTAAGTGTTTTTTTTTGTAAAATTTTAAAAGATTAAGATAGTCTAGTAGAAATTTTTGATGGCATTTTTTAAAGATTTGCTTCTCAGTCGTTTTAAAGTTTTTGCACCCATGCGTATTATTACGTTGCATGTTAAAACAACCAAATATATACGTACTTAATGTTTTATCATACTTATTTATTTAAATATTATTACATTTTACACAATGTTCTTGTGTGTTTACAAAAATTTTTAAAGGTCGGGAATAAGGACCTTGTTATGATTGAAACATTGTTATGATTGAAACAAGCACTTTTGTATGAGACTGAATACTTCTTTTTACTTCCATTATATTCTGTTAAAGCTTAATATCCCAATTTAATACTGTTCATTATGCTAATTATTAAAGATTAGTATTAGTTAGAGCACTAAAACTCACTTAGTTAAAAAAATATTTGAGTTTGTTTAGGTCAAAGATATTTTTGTTCATAACTATCGATTTCTTTTATGTTACGAGTGCCGATTTTTCACGATCTCATTAAATACTGTTATAGTAAAGGAAATAATTAAGGCTGAATAAAGAAGTTCAATTATTACAAAAATACCTGAGTGTTTCAATCAACCCCTCTTACTGTTTCAATTGACCCCACTATGGGGTCAATTGAAACACATTTCCATATCTTCTTAATGTGGTTACTGCAGCTTAATTGATTGCAATATAGCCACCAAATCAATTTTATTTGTTAGCTTGATACATATTCCTTTAAGTGGTATAAACATATTATGTTTAAATACTAAAGATAATCCACTACATGCGGTCAAAGTAAAATTGTTTCAACCGTCCCCAGTCTACCCTACTCAATGTCAATGGTATTTTGTGTAATGTATAATACGTAAGTATATGTTTTTAAGCTTTTATAATTTGTTATTGGAGGAAAGACGATGTTATATTTAAAGAATTCATCTTTTGTTTTTAAATGTACAGATTAAATAAAAACTCAATTTAAATAATTTACAGTCGTTCGTTCACATTGTTTGCGCCACGGATTATCCTTTGTAGAAATCATACTGTGATTCAAACTACAATCCAGTGATGTGCAAGATACCCTACGCAAAGTATCCGGATTACAAAATGCAAGATACTTTAAAATCAAGTATTTCAAATACCAGATACAAATAACTTTCTGGAATGGTATCTCAAATACTAGATACAATTTTTTAAATCAGAATCAATAAAATAAAATAACGTCGGCCAGAGAGGTCAGATACATACGGCAGAATATCCCAGAAAACTACACACAAAAGATGCCGTGAAAACCTGAAAACATTTTTAAGGAACATTTTTTCATTCCTACTTCCTGTTACGCGTTTCCGTCGTCGCATTCACGAAATTACTCCCATAAACCGAGCGTTCAGATGTTACACATCAAATTAAATGTTTTTGAGTTAAGAATGCCATATTTTTGTACATCCTTGGCTCTGCTACGTACCAAAATCTCTGTGACTTTCCATCGTACAATGGAAAACGATACCACAGTATACCCAGAACAGTAGTTTATCTCAGGCCTGTCGATGAGTTATTAGCCTGCTCTTGCGTTGACGCTAGGGTTGTCACTTTACTCGTAGCCTCTTAGATTCCGACGCATGAGGTAGACACGAAACCCGAAAATTTCTGTAATTAGTATACCTAGTTTCTGCACTTAAATTGTAAGAACGCTGATTAACATCAACCTAGACTTTTAAAAACTCACAGTCTTTGTGATAATCAACACACCTTTTTAGTAAAGCACCACAAACATAAATTTTTTTTTTTTTTCAGGAAGCGCATTTATTTTCTAAAGCGGCGGCTGCGAGCGCGAATGGCACCGAAGGCACGGCCCTTACTGCCGCCGCCTTGTGCCCCCATATTCTGTCAATGTGTGCGGCACAGTGCGTGCGTACACGGCGCTGAGCACGCACGCACACATTCTAATGGGTAGCGGCCAGTTTGTATGAACACGTATTACTGTTCTTAGTATACTGTGGCGATACGCAGGGTGTCTCGTAGATAGTAGCAAAAACGTCGGGGTGTCTTTTTCATTCAATTTTAGATTGAAAATAATCTGTACACTTTGAGTGAAATGTCAACAGTTGCGGATAAGATAAGCAACATCAAAATATGCATTTTTTTCTCAATATTTCTGAATCATTTTCTGTAAAATGTTTGCCAACCACTGCAGTAATTGTAACAATGCACCATCGTTATAAAAATTAATAAAATTAACAGCGATCGACATTGAAATTACAGCAAAAAGTTAATATTATTTTTTCACTTTTTTGATGGAGGCTTTGATTCCGTTTAAACTTAAAATTTTCCTGTAGCTTAACGATGCGTCTTCAGTTGTAGGTCACAGGGGTGACTTGTGACATGAATTGAAGATTTTTGTTACTTTAGTGAAAATTACGATGTAAAAAACCAGATCCGTTGTGTCAATTTTTTCCTCGAGAGAATCACGAAGACGAAGTTGTTCTTATGTGTAGTGACGAGATTATGAGCCGACGACCCTAGGTGTCATCTCTCGATTCACTTTGTCAGGTTCGACCTCAGTCGGTATCTTGCCTCAAAACATAAAGAATAAAGCCATGTATTCACTAGGGGACAAATCACGAAACATTCCGCTCGGCATGTCGCATCAACATCTACGCTCATGTTTCGGGGACAATGACGCGGTCATTTGACGTGTACACACCGGGACTCGCATATCTTGTCGCGGAAATGTCACCCGATGATTTTACGATGACAGCTGCGGTATCTCATTTGGCGAAAACGGCAATTCCGCGCAATTCGAAATGTTTTTTTGGGTCGCAATTTCAAATTAACGAAGTTTTACTGTAGTAAATTGAATATTATTAAAAAAAAGGTCGTTTTTGCAAATAATTATTGTTTTCCAGACGTCGCGGAAATATATCGCCCTATGAGATTATGATGACAGCCGCGTATCTGTTTATGTTAATGAGTTTATCGAAAAGTAAGAGGAGAAAAAAGAGGAGAATGCTAAATTATTAACTGCAAAGAGGAAGAAGGACGGACATTCTATGCGATCTTCGATCGATACAGCTCGATGAGTTCAAGAACGATTTCGTTTCCCCGCATTGTCATCTTGACAGATGCAGTGCATGCGTATTCACTTGTAAACATAGCACGTGGTACTGACGCTCCGCGGAATGTTGCAGTGAGCTCGCTTGGGTACCGTGCGCATGGCAACGTTGCCACGGCACGTAGAAATGCCGCGCTATGTTGTGCGCGACGTCGCGGAACAGTGCACGACGTTGCAACGTCACGTAGACTCTATGCCGCGCGTGCTGTTGAGGGACAATTTGTCCCCTAGTGAATACATGGCTTAATATAGAGGAGTGCAGAGCAAACTGTGTGTAGCTGAGATATTAATAATGCAGAGACACTGACGGTTACTAGTGGTGGGCTGTCATATACTGTGATACTGTTTGCATTTATTTTTCGATATTATAAATATTTATCAGCATCAATATTTCTAAAAATAAATTTTTTCAAAAAAAAAATATCCAAAATTTTTTTTTCTTCTAAGAAATGGAGAGACGATCATTTTTTGTCGACTGTTTAATAGCTGTATGTATTTGGATCATTTGTGCGGTAATTGATTTAAAGTAAAAAAAAAATCATTCTAAAATCTTTGATTCCTATATGTATAGTTACTCAGCAGAACATTGACCAAGGCCCGGTTGTTTCATGTTGAATTAAAATAATTGTAAAAATCTATGCTTTAGCATAGATTTTTACGGACACGGATCGTTTGATTAGTGGAGAATGCAGCAATCTATGTTTTTATTATTATTTTTTTTTAATAGATAAATATTTTTATTCACAATGAAGATAGTGACAGTTTTTACAATTTAGTATTTCTCATCTACGTGAGTAGGAGAGGAGTATCATTATATTAGGTCCTTACATATGAAATTGGCGTTTAGTATGGGAGGAACATAAAGCCGATTTTTTTTTATTATAATATATTTATTTAATCAAAGTATGTACCATTGCTATCTATGCACTTTTGCCATCTCATAGGTAGTTCATCGATCCCTTTACTAAAAAAACCATTCGGACGGGAATCATTAAAATCTTTGAAGGCGGTTTGGACTGCCCCATCGGAGTTGAATTTTTTCCTTTGCAAGAAGTTATCCAAATTTCGAAAAAAATTGTAATCTGTTGGGGCAAGGTCCGGAGAGTACGGTGGATGTCTTAGACATTCCAATTGAAGCTCCTCTAATTTGGTAGCCGTCTGTTGTGCAGTGTGTGGTCTAGCGTTATCATGAAGCGGCAGTGGCCTAGAGCGATTAACCAGCCTCGGTTGTTTAGCAGCTAGCTTTTCCATCATGGTTTGCAGTTGCTGACAATAGACATCTGCCGTAATCGTCTGGCCAGATTTAAGAAAGCTTAGTGAACGACACCAGCACTAGTCCACCAAACGCTCACAAGTAACTTTTTTGGAGTCAATTTTCGCTTGGGGCATGGTTTGGCTGGTTCGGCAGGGTTCAGCCATTGCGATGAGCGCTTCCGATTATCGTACAGGATCCACTTTTCATCACAGGTAATGATTCGATTTAAAATACCTTCATTATTGTGCCGGTTGATTAATGCAACGCAGCAGTCAACGCGCGTTTGTTGATTTGCTTCACTCAATTCGTGAGGTACCCACCATTCAAGCTTTTTCACCTTACCAATTTGCTTCAAGTGGATTAAAACAGTTTTATCACTAACATTGCAGCCTGCAGCTAACTCGGATGTGGTTTGCGATGGATCCGCTTCCACAATAGCCTTCAAATTCTTCATTATCAACTTTGGTCTCCGGCCGTCCACGGGGCTTGTTCTGCAGGTCGAAATTTCCAGAACGAAAACGTTGGAACCAAAAACGCACTGTGTTTTCTTTTGCGGCACCGTCGCCATACACATCATTAATCCTTCGAGCCGTTTCTACAGCACTGGTGCCACGGTGGAACTCGTACTCGTAAATAACGCGATATTTCAAGTTTTTCATTTTGTAAACTGAGTGACGCAAAGAAAAAACAATTGAGGAAAAAACAAATGAATTATAATTTTCAAAACAAAAATACATGAGTAAATAGCTGTATAAATTTGGATTTGGAATTCCTAACCAAAGAGAAGATATTTGAGATCAAATTTGCCAGTACGGCAAAACGCCAATTTCATATGTAAGGACCAATATTTTAAATATATTAAATAGTAAGTAGTACCATACAATGTGAGACAACAGTAAACACAACTAAACAATGCTTTAAGCGAACTTTTATTGTAATCCAATTTGAAATAACCGGCCCTAAATCACTGAGTTACCAATGCACAATTTTTTGCTTTATTGAAAATACTTAATTATTTTTTATCGTAGGTAATGCAACATGGAGATAAAAAAATAAATATGAAGAGTGAATCGTACAAATAATTGATGATATTAATATTTTAATTACGTCGAGCGGTACAATTATTCCCGCGCAAATATTGTGTTATGGTTCAAAGTGAAAACGCCGAAATTTAATAAATATATATATAAATGACAAAAAAATGTTCGTCTTCGTGGACTCTGTGAAAACAAACGTCCTGGGATAGAACAATATTATTGGAGATTGGTACAAAGCCGAATACCGCGTCCTGACGTAGTATTGACCACTGTTAAACAACTTCATCCAACTTCCAAGAAAGGATTACCACAAAATGTACCGCAAAGGACAATGCCAGATTTATATATTTGTCGTTCATCTGAATTGCAAACCTGCATATAACCGTATTAATTATATTACAAGTTGTATTACCGGAAACTGCCGTAAATGAATTATTTATTTATTTATTTATTTATTTATTCATTCATTTACGCCTAAATAGGCTTTTACATATGCAGGTATATAACAGTTATTTGCAAAAATAATATAAACAGAGAGAAAAACAAAAAAAAGAAAGTGTATATAATTTACATTATGGCGGAATGAAGCGCTCTCAGTATCGCGCCCCTATACTGTGACAGGCCAGAACCAAACACGTCCGCTATGTTTGTATAATTGTTACCTAACCTGTGTATTCTAGGTACTAGCGAGTTGTAGTGAGCATTTGTTCTAGTATTGTCACAGTAAAAAGGCGTCGGCACTCGAGTAGTTCGACTGGGTACATGGAACATTATTAAGGACAAAATTTCAGGGCTGTGGTAATGCGAGTTTACAATTTTATATAATAAAATCAGATCGGATAAAACTCTCCTGTCCGATAGTGGCAATAAACCGGTAAAATATAATAAGTTTGTATAGTTAAGATTTTCTATTGGGATATGGAGACGGAAATTTATGTAGCGTAAAAATTTATGTTGAATTCTTTCTATTGTATGAACATGAGCATTGTAATAGGGACACCAGATAGATGAGTTGTATTCGATTTCATTATTTCAGCTATTCATGATAATGACATTTTTATCTTGCACGTGGACACTTAATCACGAACTAATCTAGCTATCTAACTAATCCAAAGTCGAGGCGTTTGAGAT
The DNA here is from genome assembly GCA_016648135.1 of Agrypnia vestita. Classification (NCBI taxonomy): domain Eukaryota; kingdom Metazoa; phylum Arthropoda; class Insecta; order Trichoptera; family Phryganeidae; genus Agrypnia; species Agrypnia vestita. The sequence goes on from JADDOH010003853.1 coordinate 82,216, forward strand.
GGGGATCTATAGAAGCATATTGAAAGTTTCCTGGGTGGATAGATTGACGAATGTTGAAGTCCTCCGGCGTATGGAAAAAGACCGAGAAGTGCTGCGGGCTATCGGCTAGGATATGAAAGCTGCAGTATCTCGGACATATTATGAGAGGACCACAATAAAGTCTGAACCAACTCATCATCCACGGGAAATAAGTGGTAAAAGAAGCGTAGGAAGACGCCATATTCGTGGCTGCCTAACTTGAGGGACTGGTATAAGTGTAACTGGACTGAGTTGTTGATTTTAGAAATACAAATTAAAAAATAATCACAAAAAAATATCTCGATAACTGACAAAATTTTAGATATGTATATATTTATTAATATCTCACACCACGTGCAAATTTTAAAAAATTATTTTGTATATAACTTCTTGTTTGTCGGCTCAAATATTTATGAAAGCTTAATACTAAAGAATAATAGAAAGCCGAGTTAAGTGCTTATTACAATAAAACCATAAAGATAAGCATAAGACTTTTAAAAAAAGGCAAATGTAAAAGATGTCCGACAATTTACTGCGTTTACATCTTTGATGTTCTATTTCCATATAGCCGAAAATGCTTGCGTATGACTTCCAGGGTTCGCAAACCTTCGTTTCGTTCAGAAAAATATTAAAAATCTTATAATATAAATATGAGTGAATACTTTTTAAAGTATTCGAATAACGAATACTTAAAAACAGGCGAATATATTTGAGGTTCGAATATTCGGATTGGAGGTTCTAGTTGCTACCCGAGGTACTCGGGTATTCAACCTGGATGGATTTTCCCCCATATTATTATTATTTTGTTTTGTTATTATCACAAACCGATATTTAGAGAGTGGTCAAATAGCTCTTTAGAAGGTCACTACTTCTCATAGCAATGTCCGTCTTCGTTATATTTTCAAATTAATTATTTATACTTGAAGTCGAATGTGGGTACCAAAAAGGCTAGGACACATCAAATATAAACACCTCAAATGGATTGTACATACATACATGTATGTATACATGATGTCTCATAGCTAGTAGCAAAATCTTTGGGAGTGTCTGCTCCATTCAATTTTGAATAGAAAATATTCT
>JADDOH010003854.1:0-10466 GCA_016648135.1 Agrypnia vestita
TATATATGCAAAAAGGTGTAAAGTAGTGATCTCAGAAATTTTTACTCACCGATAATATAGCAATATTAAATTTGAATAGCCAGCTATACATATAAAAAGATTTAAGACATTATATAAAAATTTAATATTTTGAAAAGAAATGATCATATAATGATTTTTTGAATTTTGAGAGAGATAGATTTAAAATGTCGACATATGTAGGTAGTTCATTGCCAAGCTTGTGCATTGATAACAAAATTATATTATTCTTAATATAATTTTATTATCATCTCGAATATTTGATATCCACTCTCCGGCAAATTTTAATATAGTTTAAATCATTTTAATATAATTTATCATTTTAATATAGTTTAGGAATAACGGGATTCTGTAATTTCTACAAGTATAAACAACCCCAATCTTACCAAATCCATTTTATGTAGTGAAAGACGCGGAACTTATATTCTTCCTAAAATGTAAAATGAACCCGGTCTAGATGAAACATCCTTATTTAGTTTCAGGACAACGAGGTTTACGCGTTCCACGAGGAATATGATATAACCCGATCTAAACGAAGGTAATTTTATATAATTTTAGGACAGCGGAACTTACAAATTTCATAAAGTATATCGTGAAGCCAATCTAGGCGGAGACACTACGTATATTTTAAACAAAGTAAGAGTTTAAATTTTACCATCAAGCCTAATACACCGCAAGAATGTCCTAGGCATAGTAAACAAAATAGCGGTCAAAGCTGTAGTGTTTCTATGTTCACACGTTTTAGCTCAAAACGAATACTATAATTTTCACATTTATAATACAAGACGCGAATTTCTAAACGAATCATTTTAAAATAGTTCTGATTGAAATCTACATGTTTCATATTTATTAAATGAAGGCGCGAATTCTAAACGAAACACTAACATTGCTCAAAACGGGACACTATATTTATATATGCTTAAAATGAAACGCGAATTCCCGAACGATAGCATTTTATATAACTAAATGTAACGAAATCTTATATAGTTTATAAATAAGAAGACCCGGCCCCAGGCGGTTTTTATATATTTTCAATATAACGAGGCCCTACAACATCTTTATAAGTATAATACAACCTCGGTCTATCGAAACAATGTACTAGAAGTTTTTATATGTTTGAATACATGATATACGGTTTTTTTTTATACGCGTTTTTATACGCGAGATTTACGTTTTCGTACAATACAAAGTAACCCAAATTATACAACCGCGAAGTTTACATCACTCCTAAAGTATAACCAGAACTAATTGAAACATTTTTTCATAGTTTAAGTCCGCGAGGCAAATATCTTTCATAAAATATAAAATACCCGAATCAAATTAAACATATTTTTACCTTATAGACTTTCCCCAACGCGCGTAATAATCCCGGCCACATGAAACGTTTTTATATGTTTTAATAGCGCGGGACCTATGTTTTCCTACATAATATAAGATAACCCGGGCCGAACGGAAGCAATTTTATATACTTTATAAAATAGTGAAACTTGTACTTCTGTAAACCGTAAATAAACCCCGGCCCCCACGAGACTATTTTATATAATTTTTTAGAATAATGAAATTTCATACATCTGTAAAATTGCAAATAAGTCCCGATTCTCACGAGATTATTTTATATAATTTTCTAGAATAATGGAATTTATACATCTGTGAAATTGTAAATAAACCCCGATTCTCACGAGATTATTTTATATAATTTTCTAGACTAATGGAATTTATACATCTGTGAAATTGTAAATAAACCCCGATTCTCACGGAATTACTCTATATAATTTTAAACGAAATGAAAATCTAGATTATTATGGGCTGAACCTGATACCCCGCGAGATCAGCTATATATTTTTCACTAGACGTATTTTTAATCCCAGAATTTATTCGCTATAATTTTAACGGACTCTTACTATTAACCATAAACAAAAAAAATTATTAAAATAAACTAAATATTCTTTCGATAACTAAAATAAACCCGGTCTAATCGAAACATTTCATATAACGAAATATTATATGCCTTACAAATGTAAAAATTAAAATGAGACCTCGCGTATTTAGCAAAGATAGGTATTTTATAAGACTTATTTAAAATCGAATCTGTTAGTAACAACTCCCTTATCTTTTAACAACTTCCCGCGTGTTTAGCATAAAATAGGTATCTTTATAACGCACAGCTAGTTTCCAGAGATCCGCCAATACTATACTTAGTAAAACGAAAATTTAACTAAATTTGAACTCTACCGTTTCCTGAAATTCTGCGAATATTATTCTGTGAACCTAGTAAGACGACAAAAATAATTAACTTTATAGAACATAGTGATTTCCGACGTTCCGATATGCCAGATTAATTACCTTTATAAAATAAAATCAATCCCGTACTCTGAGTTAAAACTCTTTTGACAGGACCTCGCGTATTTAGCATAAGATAGGTATTTTTACAAGATTTATTAACAATTTCCCGCGTGTTTAGCATAAAATAGGTATCTTTATAACGCACAGCTAGTTTCCGGAGATCTGCAAATATCAGTTCTATATATGCCGGACTAATCAACTTAATAAGCGCAGTAATTTCCGAAGTTCTAATATGCCAAATTAATTACCCTTTATAAAATAAAATCAAACCCGTACCCCCCTTTTCTTTTAACGTGAGCAATAAACAATGTCGAAGAGTATATTTACCCGTACACAACTTTCACTTGAAATTAAACTATAATTTTCACTATAACCACTGGGACACTCTAAGTCGACGGTAACTTTCACTCAAAAAAACAACCGACGCGGATTTTGCGCTCTCGTAGACGTTCACCAACTGCCCGAAATCTGCTGCGTCTTGACATTTTAAAACCCCCCTAGCGGGAAAAGGTCCTAAGTCGTGTGTTTCCAGGATTTTCAATATTCTACTTCCCTTGAAACCTAAATCTTTGTTCCTAAGATTCAATTTGGCAAAAAAAAAACCATATCTCCACTCGGATATGTCAGTTGATCCCACCTCCTGTTGCCGTCTCTGTCTCCTCCCTGTGCCTGTTTTGGGACGGACTCAGTGGCTTCGGACGATTTGAACTCGCTTCACAAGCGCGATAATTAATTTTTAATATTTAATTTCTAAGTTCAGTCCATATTGTCGTTTGATCAACCGTAACTACAATCTATCGGGTACTCCCCTAATCATAGTTGATGTTTCTTCATTATCTACCATTATTATGCCCCGTTCCCTCGTATTTTCACTCGTCTTTATCGGAAATTTAACGATCCTTGGCTGCTATATCATTGTATCAATTTCCCTACACTCAACATGTACACACTGCATACCTAGATAAAACAATCGTTCAAAGGTACTATACCTAATTTTAAATTAATTTTGGGTGATCTTTCTCGTGGATCATCCAATGAATCCTGTCTTTTGCCCGCGGCTCTCCGCGCACAGGGACGTATTAGTTCCCTCCGTTGCGGAATTTAAACATAATTTGTAACCATTTATTATTATTTTTATTGGCAGTAAGATTGATCCACAAAATAACTATGTTACATAGACAGTGAATATTCTCGAACAATATAATACTGGAAGAGTACTATTCGCTATAACACAATAAACTATTAATGTAAGTTAAATTAAATTTTTAAATTCAGTGGAAAATTTTTAAGATCGTTTTGCTTTTAATTTTTTCCCAAAACAAAATAAATAAACAAATAAATAAACACACAGATACACACTCACACAACCCACTATTGGACATGTTTTTATTATTCGTTTATCGATTGTATGTATGTGTTTTCGCGTAATTGGCCCAAAACCCTGTGCATCAATTATTGTCTTTTCTTCAAAGATTGATTAATTATGTGGCTGTAAGAAACCCAATAAATGAAAACAAATAAAACAAATAAGTAAATAAACCTCCAGTGCCGCAGGCAAGGCGTCGGATTAATTCAGTGCTCATTTATTGCCAAGGCACTGAACGCCTCCGCTGATAACTATATACCGCTCACCATGTTCTTAGAGGTGTGTTGAAAGATTGCTAGTATCTGTCGAATCGGTATCAAGTAGTTGTCTGTATTTGTACGTTTACCATTATTACATGCTCTTGCTATATCCGTTCCACTTCACATTATTGTTCCTCCCGTCTTCGAATTTCTATCACACTATGTTCTCCTATGTTTTTGGTACTTATATGCTTTCTTTTTACTTGCATTTACTCCTATATATATTTGTTTCATTTATCCATCCATCTATAAGATCCCCATACGCTTTATCCTTTTATTTCATGTGTATATGGGCCGCAAATTCATATTATTTTATTTACAATATTCTTATCTAGATACACTTGTTCCAATTATGTTTTGTGGTTATTACTACCAAACCCGGCGAAATCTGAGCTAGAATAGCCAATCGTATACACGTTACACGTCCTGTTGAAACTACGCTAACGTCGGACAGGTTTGTAGTGATTACATAGTTAATATATTGTATCTATATTCGAGTATATTATTTTCTTGTCGTGCCATTAATATGCTTACACGTTATCGTTATCTCTTTCCTAACCGTACATACCGTCATTGCACAATTACCTATCTGTTGTAAAATCCTGAAGAGCGTTAGTCTACAGATAAATATAATAGAATTATAGTTAACTTTTCTATCCGCCTACGTTATTCGACTCCCGCGAAACGAAAATGAATCATTATTCGCTCCTCGATAGAGCGTCAGTCTACAGATAAATATAATGGAATTATAGTTAAATTTCCTAACTGCCTACGTTATCCGACTCCCGCGAAACGAAAATGAATCACTATTCGCTTCTCGACAGAGCGTTAGTCTACAGATAAATATAATGGAATTATAGTTAACTTTCCTAGCTGCCTACGTTATCCGATTCCCGCGAAACGAAAATAAATCATTATCCGCTCAGTTAAGGTCACCCCTCTGGTACAACGTACACGTTTAATCCGTGCTTCACGGCCAATTCCTATAAAAAATTTTATGGGGCGTTTTCCTCTCGCGATCCCCCGATTAGGACCTGCCTTCTTAGTTTTGCTCAATATTCTGCCTCTCTGTTGCCCGGGAATCCACTCGAGATCACGATTAATGACATTTAAGCGGTTTCAAAACCACAGCAAAAAAGTCCATAATTCAGAAACCTCGTGGAACTGTCAATATCATCGTCACCTTAGAGTAGACGTTAATCGGTTTTTAACGGCTTAAACTGCAATAACCGCGACCTAAATCTCTGAAAACCATGTTCAGCTTTTTTTATGGGAAGCACATGCGGACCGCTCGGACCGCATCGATCGTCAACCATTTGTACCAAACACGGCTTTACCACAAGATTAATATGATTTATAAGAATTGATTAGTAACTGCCCGTAACCTATATCCGATCAATCGCTACTAACTCCCTCCCAATACTAGCCCCAATACTCCGCCAGGTGGGCTTAGCTCAATTTTTCCCGCGTAGCATTTAAATCATCTTAGAGTTCAAAATAAAAATAATAAAAAAAAAAATCTATAGAAACAGGTGATTCATCACATGCCCCCCTATTGTTCCGTGTCAGGAGTCTTATTACGCCTAGGAATCAGTCACCTGGCGCGGAACAACACATAGGCCTAGGGTAACTGCTTTTAGTCTATCCATTTTCCCGATATTATCTGTGCCTCACGTCCCCCCCCCCTAGGTTCCTTAGTCTCTCCTCCCCCCCTAATCGCCTAGCCACCCCCCCTAACTCCTTTAGCCCGTCGCCCGGCGTCGTACACAGCCCTTCAACCACACCTTCGTTTTCATGTTTCCGCGTGCCTCTAATCACACCTGCGAGATTGTCGCATGGGAACTTAAGGTCCTCCACTGTGGTGCTCGGTGCAAAATGGAAATACATTTATCTTAACCTAAGGAGCACGCCCCCGCCCGCGTGCTTAGGTGGCCCACTACCATAGTGTGACAGGACCTCCCTCACAAAGGGCTCAAAGGCTGTGTGCAACCTCGCGCTTATATCTAGCTTAGTCGAGCGGAGGCCGGGTGGTCGGGATGCCTCCCTAGTCGCCCCTCCACTTCTCACGACGTTTCTCCCCCTTTCTCTTTATTCACGCGCACCCCCCAACCTGCCCGTCATTCGCTCGACGTAAGGTGTAATAATGTTCCCTTAAACTCTAGACTAATTGAACTAGGTCTTAACATTAGCACACTACATGCAAGGTAGTGCAAAAACCCTCGCCCAGATGAGCGGTCGGCCCAACCCAAATTAAACAAATCTAAGAAAATCCAGAGGTAAGTCTAGTCGCATAAACAAGGCACGTCGATCCAGACGCACACATAAACAAAATTTTTAACGGGTCCTCCTTATAATTATAACAGACACGAGGGCTCAAACAAAATTAAACTCTAAACACATAGACAACTTCTTTTCGAGAAAGTTCATAGTAACCATTTTAAATTGGAATGCGCCGACAAAATTCCGGCAATCACATAAGTAACTTTCGGGAACGGGAAGTACATATTCAAACAATCAAGAATGTTTCAACAGATTAAGCTAAAGCACATAAACACGTATTCCGTGTTCACATCTCTATTTTTTTTTTAAAAAAAAAAAAAAATCCAAAACAAGGAAGTTCATAATCGTAATACACAAAACCCTCGAAGAAATTTAACCAAACACATAGCAAAAAAATATTTTTTTTTCTGGACTCCCATAATTAACGTCAGACCAGTACTTCTCGACAACATTAAACAAGTGACACATAAACAAGTTTTAAGACATGAAGCTCATAATCAAGAGTAAACAAGAAATCCTCGACAAGGTTCACCGAGATTTACATAACCAAAATTTAAAATAAGACGGTCCGTACTTTATCCAAACAGGTAGACCCCAACAATACTCATCAAGTACCACATAAAATTTAAAATACGTAAGTTCGCGATAAAACTAAGCAAGACACCCCCCTAAGAGCCAGTAGAGGGTACATAACCAAAGTTCAAAAAATAAGAAAACAATAAAGCTTTAACAAAATCATCAACACCACATATAATCTAAAATACGTAAGCCCATAATCATAACTAGACAAGGAACCCCCGACAAGGTATACATAAAACTTAAACAAGAAGGCTTATACTTAATTCGAAACAGGGGAGATTTGACAAAGTCCTCAGGAAACACATAAAACTTAGGTTACACAAGTTAATATTCAAAATTAGGCAGGACACCCTGACACAATTCAGCAAGGGACACATAGACAAAATTAAAATAGGAAGGTTTATACTTTAACTAAACAGGGAGACTTCGGCAAGGACCATCGGGAAGCATGTAAAACCCCAAAATTACGCAAGTCAATGGCAGAATTAAACAGAAGATTAAATTTCAAAATAAGAAAGTTCATGCCCGATACAATCAGGTAAATTCCGACAACACCTTCCGAGACACACATAAAATTTAAAATTACATTAGTCCATGATAAAATAAGATAATAAGAGGTCCCCACCAGGATTCAACAAGGGGTATATAGACAAAATTCAAGATATAAGGCTCATACTATATTCATAGATGATGAATCCCCTTATATTATTATAGCTTTCAATTTGACATTATCGACTAATTTCCGCGTCGTTCACGGGGCTCGTTATGTTGATTTTTGAGCGTGCTAGTAATGGGTATGCTCATGTGGGTACACACACGCTGCTAAATAGCAATGGCTCAAGAAGCCCAATACTACGCGTGCTCTCGTGCCACAAATGAGCATGTGTATGTATGGGTATGCTCATGTGGGTACACACATGCTACTAAATAGCGATGGCTCAAGAAGCTCAATACTGCGCATGCTCACGTGCCACTAATGAGCATGTGTATCAGTATTTTCTAAAATATATTTTCTTTAGTTGCACTAAGCGCTTTATAAACATTTTCCCCGCAGTGGCATCTCCTGCTTAGTGTAGCGGCTAAAATATTTGGCTCTCACCCAGAGAACTCGGGTTCGATTCCCGGTACCGGAAACTTTTTTCTTATTTTATTTTTGATTTTATTTTGATATCTATTTTATTTATAATATTTCTTATTTAATTAACTGCCGGGGAAAAAAAAAAAAAATTGAAATATTTTGATAAAAGTCATTATTCCTAGAACCAAATTAATTAATCGATTAGAAATGAGACTTACAGATAAGGTCGATATATTCACGGAAATATACAAGGCCGCTAAAGCGTAATTGGAGAACGCGCCTGCCTTGAAAAGGAGGAGATCCGTGGTTCGAATCCCGATAGCAGCCAAATATTTTATGTCCATTACTATGCTTTATAAACACAAAAAATGTGTTTATTGATAATGGTGTTAACTTTGTGGTGGAATATAAATATTAGTTTAAATTGATTAATAAACATGTAAATTTGATTATTTTTTATCGGTTTTCACGCCATATTAATGTTCTTCAGGGTGGAGATACCTAATCGCTTTTTAGCCGTAATCGCCGTTAAAATATTCTCGAGCCTTAAGGCGTTGACTTTGTAGTTGGATAGAATTTTGGAAAAGAGAAGGCGTCCGTCCTAACGAAGATGTATTGACCTAGAACCTAGGAAGATAAATATGCTAATGTGTTGTTGTTATTAATTAATAAAATGAATCCTTGGATGCTCCTCCCTCGCAGAATCCTTGCCAGTGAGATGGAACGACAGCTGATAGCAGTATCTATATATATATGAATATTGTCCTAGAACTGGACAGTTTGTTAATGGGAGTTATTATTGTTATATATTATTTTTTTGTTATTTATTACGACATACTGAGCAAATAAAAATATTGGAAGATAAAAATTTAGATAGATGTTTAGAAAATAAAGCAATCAGTTATCCATAGTACACGCTCGTAGACAGGGCTATAAAATATAACCTAGCACACGGTTATTGAAAAATATTATCATACAAATAGTATCTCACGTTATAGTACAGTCTAATTATACATAATAATAAAAAACAAATCAAAATATTTTATTATTACTCCTTTTATATTAACTCGTGGCGTCCGCTTGTCTTCTCATCTTCTTGTCTTCTCGTCTGACGAAAAAACTTTGGATCCATTTTAAACCCCTTTCCCGTGATCCAATCGTGCTGAAACTTTGCAAGCATACTCGTGGCGACGATCAAGAAGATCTATCAAATTTTTGTCTTTACAAAATTAATAAATTTTTGAATTTTTCAAATTTAGAGTGGTTTCTTCATACAACTTATTAAATTGAATGAAAATATTTCAACGCGTCTGGTAGGCGCGAAACCTGATATAGTATAATTTTGGATTTTTTGAATTTTTTTATTACTCCCTTTCGTAGCGTCGCCCGACCGAAGCCCAACGCGTAGGTTAAGCGAAAAAAAATGTTGCAACTAGTAAATGAGAAAGGGAGTATAATAAAAACTTGTTTTTTAATGGGTACTTTTTTTATAATTAAAAAACGATAAAAACATCTTGCCTAAATAGACTATTTTCAAATCCGTATTACGATGAATTAACCAATAACATTTATTTACCCATTACATATTGCCAAAATTTATTTTTTTGCTTTGCTTTGCAAGCAGACTCGTGGCGACGATCAAGAAGATCTATCAAATTTTCGTTAGAAAAATTAATAAATTTTTGGATTTTTCAAATTTTTAATGGTTTTTTCATACAACTTATTAAGTTGTATGAAAATATTTAAACGCGTCTGGTAGGCGCAAAACCTGATATAGTTTAATTTTGGATTTTTGGAATTTTTTTATTACTCCCTTTCGTAGCGTCGCCCGACCGAAGCCCAACGCGTAGGTTAAGGGGAGGGTAAGGTTATTTCGTACAAAAAAAGGCATGTTTTTGTGAATTGTTTGTGACGACACAGTTAGAATATCTTTATTAAAACCAATGGTACATTAAAGTATGACATTTGAAGAATATTGTGTAAAATTTTCAAGACGAAATTATAAAAAATACGGCAATGGCAGCAATTATTCGGACGTATCTCGGAAAAAAGTAGAATTGCGGTGTCCATCATAACTTGGTGCTAGATCATCTGAAATCAAAAAATCAAAGTTCATTCGTTAGATAATAGGTTTTCCCAGGTAACGCTGGGAGGGTTTTTTGAAATTTCAATTTTTCAATTTTTTGGAACACTTTGAAGGGAAAAACGCGATTTTTTGCGAAAAATATCGACTAATTTGTTATTAAAAAATAAAAATTAATAACAAATTTGAAAAAAAGTCTCCAGCGTTACCTCGTAAATTATGTACAGAAATAGTTTCCACAGATTCCAAAAGGAGCGGTGAACAAGTGGTTTTGAGAGTTTGATGGACCCTGACTTTGAAACGTTGAGAAGGTGTGGGGAATACGTTTTTAAAGTTCTATTTGCACACTGAAAATTCAATATAAAACTCAACACTTATTGTTATATTCTTACACATACATCTCGATGCCATTTTCACACAGTCAAAATAGCTGACTCACTCAGCTTTTTGTCCGTGTCT
>JADDOH010003855.1:0-73758 GCA_016648135.1 Agrypnia vestita
TCTTGTTGAAATGCTTCTTCGGTTTGAGAAAACATCTCGATTCCCGAATGCCGTCAGGGAAAACAAAAGTTACCATCTATAAGATACTATTACGTCGTGTATTCACGTATGGCTCTGAATGCTGAGCATTGAGTAAAAAGGATGAAATGTCTCTCCTTGGATTTGAAAGAAAAATATTCGATCCAGTACAGATAAACGGTGTTTGGAGAATACGATATAACGAGGAGGTCTACAATATTTTCAATGAGCCCAACATAATTCAATTTATCAAAATAGAGAGGCTGCAATGGCAGGGCACGTAGAAAGAATTAGTGAAGATATAATGCCAAAAAAGGTTCTCCACATAAAACCCTACGCAGACGCGGCGTTGGTAGACCCAAACTCCGATGTCTATAAGTATCAGGGATTGCAGAAGTGCATATCAGGATAGAGGAAGATGGAGAGGAATGTTGGAGGAGGCCAAGGCCCACAAGGGTTATGGAGTCATTGATAATGATGATAATTTGTTTTGCATGGCACAACAGTCACAACGGGCTCGACCTTCTCAAGTAACTTTCGCTTATTGATCCATATTAGCAGCCACTTCTTTCCTATCTACTGAAGACACTGTCGCTCCATCTCAGTCTACCCAAGCTCCTACATCCTGTCTGTCTAGTGTTCATTTATTAGAGTAAGATCCAGCGACCGCCAGACTTACGTTATAGTATCAAACCTGAAATATTTTCTCTACACTATAGTAGGTAAGAAGGTTTGGATATTATGACATTTGAGTTAGGAGGATTTTGGCAGATAACAGGTAATACAGATTTAAGAAATGTCTAAGTATAACGTTAAAATATAAGGTATCGGGTAATATTATTAAATAATGGCCCGAATAAAATATATAAAATTCAAATTTGTTACTAAAACATAAATTATATGATTATTTATAGAGCTGCAAAGCATCTGTCGGAATAAATGACCCGGGAAAATCATTAATATGATTGTATTTTGTAAGCATATTAAAAATATGCTTAACGTATATAACGTAAATATTACCGTATATAACGTATATAAAATATAACGTATGTAACGTAAATATTACCTGTTATCTGCGAAAATCCTCCGAACTCAAATGTCATAATATCCACACCTTCCTACGTACAATAGTGACTACCAAGAGAAAATATTTCAGGTTTGATACTATAAAGTAAGTCTGGCGGTCGCCAACTCTTATAATCCATAATGGTCTGTTCACGCATCCACTCCTTTAGACACTTATCTCATTAAACTTTAGAACCTTTGTAACATAATATATGTAAATAATTTTGCATTGTGTATTAGGTGTACTGTGTCTTGATTGCACGTCTCTTTGTCGGAAGTACTTTTTTCCCTTCTCTCCGAACATATTCCACGTACAAAAAAAGCTGGAGGAAAAAAAAATGAGAGGATCTTTTCCTAGAAAACTATTTTTACACATTATATTCAAGAACACACTCTTATTGTGAAGTTGCATTTTTTTTTCAGAACAAAGGTCTGTGAAATTTAAAACCAAATTAATTGATCAGTTAGAAAGACATACAGAAAAATTAAATCCACGTAATTGGAGAACGCGCCTGCCAAGGAAAGGAGGAGATCCGTGGTTCGAATCCCGGTAGCAGCCAAATATTTTTTCGTGGATTTCATTTTTCTGTATGTCTTTCTAATTGATAAATTAATTTGTTTTTTTATTTTTACACAGTTATATGAATTTCACCAAAAAATTCGGCAATCACAGCAATCAGTTAGTCAATTCAATGTTAGACAATTTTTCAATGATTTTGGTTTATCAGGGATTTTTTTTCACCATCCCATCCCGGATAATCAGAAGTCTACTGTAGTCAATTCAATGTTAGACAATTTTTCAATGATTTTGGTTTATCAGGGATTTTTTTTCACCATCCCATCCCGGTTAATCAGAAGTCTACTGTATTAATTGATAAATAATTTACGAATTGACAACTCTAATAAAAAATCAAAACTCGTATCTAAAAACGAAACCTCTTCGTTTGTTATTTCGGTGCCTTATAAAGTTGACCTCTATCATTATTATATTCGACAGGTGGTTGGATTTTTTTTTGTTTTACTTATTTAAATTATTTCCTTAACTTTTTAAACAATCGACTGAATCATTGTGATTACCGATTTCCCGTCTTATGTAAAGATGAAATATTGTTGTTTTTTTTCTGTCAATGTTAATAAAGTTTAATTAACATATAAATGCCGAAGATAATAAAAATAATTGTTTTACTTTTTTGGTGCGTACATTTGCAAAATGTATTATTTGTACGTTGCGTAACATTTATGGTATTACGCGGACTAATTTGGTAAAGAGGCATTGCGAGTATGGATTTCGTGGTTTGGATACACACTACCCACCCATCGCACATGCGAGGGGATTAGATACAAAAGCGTCACAAATGTTTTTGTAGACCAGAATGGAGATTTTTAAATAAATATGCTTTTTAAATGATTGCAAATAACTTTATTATTATTATAAGAGAAAACACGTTACGTTGTATGGCGAAAGAACCATTGTTGATTATTCAATTTTTTTTTTTTTTAAATGAGATGTGAACACGGAATACGTGTCATATCAATATTCTTACTATTTTCAAACTAAGCTAAACGCTTGTGCTATGAAAATAGGACTAACTTGCTAATCTGGAGTGAGGTTCGAACCCACGACCTTTGGATCACGAGGTGAGTATCCTAACCACAAGACCGACAAATGCGGTTTTCGAATAAAATATTTTTCTGTATTCAAAATAATATTATTTTCATAAAATGTTTAAAAACACACAAACATGCTATCAAAATCAGTTGTCAATTGTGAAATTGACACACTTTACCAGATAATCATGTTCAAATACGTCACTCTGTATTCTTGTTGTATGCATAGTGGCGCTTTCGTATCTAATCCCCTCATGTAATCGTCTCATATTTTTTACCATACTACTTCATTCTTCTATTCTATCTATTCACTGTTTACTTTATCATAGTTAGATTTAACATGTGTACGCCTGAGTGACTTCATTTCCACTGTCTTTCTTTTTTGTTTGTCCTTTTTTGGCAGTTCCAAACTTCACATCCATAATTCAGTGTTTGTACCAAGACTCCATTATGCATCGCTAATCTAGTCTCTTCTGAGCGCTAGCAAGCAATTAATGCATTTAAAACTCTACTCTCTTCTTCCTAAACGGCCTCGTGGAATTCGAGTCTATGACCGCAAAGACAACAGGTCCATTACTTGACATTTCCTTTTTGGTAAGTCTCTTGGGCTCTTGGAGTGATTTTATAAGGATACCCTCCGAATACACCGATCGACTGTGATGACAATCTACTGTCGCTTGGACCGTCTCTCTTCCAGCCAATCGCAGGATGGCGGTCACTAATACGTTTACGTTATGACTATTATACACCAACTTATCAGTGTTTTCGAAATGCATCCTTACGCGGCGGTTCTACCTAGCTTTTTAAGATCTGTTTCGACTTTTGACATTATCCTTCTATCGAGGTCTTCAGTTTCCTCTCGGTTGCGATCTTATTTTGTCTCATCTTTGTGCGTGTTATGGAATTGGCAAACTGTAGCCTCCTTGCTTTCAGCTTCCTCAAGATATCCGGGGCAGTATACCGTCCATGAAGTTCCAGGTTATTTTACTCTCGGCAGTATCGTCTAATATTTTTACTCTTATTTTATCATGGTTTTTTCAAAAATATTTTTTAGCAATTTTTTTGGGAAACAGCTCAAGTCATCGGTTGTCCACTTCTGGCGAAATAGTTGCCAGAACATGCTGAATAAGCGGCCACATTTTGAGCCTATTATTATCGACACATTGCCTACTTCCAAGGCTCGATATATTATTATTATTACACAAGCTCACGAAAATCTCCAATACTTGCAAACCTGCTCACGCACATGCATGCACACATACATACCGCATCACACACTATCTACCAATAACATCATTGCTTTATCATCATCTTAGATTATTTTTAGTTATAATATTTTGTTACGTCATTCGAAATAATACTTACGTCGGTTTTCAAGGACACTGCAGAATATATTTGATTTATTATTTAACATGTGTAGTATACCCACCAATCATTTGCAAAAAATTCTAATTCAAATAATAAGTTAATCACATCTACGTTGTCAATACTTAGATTACAATCGATTCTTTGGATAGTATAAAAATGTTTCGTTTCCGCTTAGCTAAATTGTTTCATTCTTTTTTTTTCACATGTTAATCTGACATCCCCATGGTCGCCTCCTAAGACCCCCTTATTTACTCCTGTAGTCAACGTCCACGTAAGCTCTATAAACACCTAAATAATTTCCATACCGATTTTCCCATCAAACATAATAATTCTGTTGTCCGTCCGTCATTCCGTAACTTCGTGTAACTTTCTTAATTTCACGGCTAAAACCCAAATTAAACGTCCAGAGACGGGGCTTGAGCCCCGGGCCAACAAACGCGAACCGGCCGCATAACGCCTGTTGCTACCGCCGCCTCTCCGTGGACCGACAAAAAGATACTATAAATTTGTACTTGGGCTTAGCAAAAACGCGAACCATTTCATGTTCCGCCCAGCACAATCGCCAGGGTTTAAAATAGTACCATTAACTGCTGGCAGGGGAAATATAAAAGAAATGTTCAAACATTTTGATAAAAGTCGTTCCTACCTAGTGTTTCATGGGTGTCGACTACAACTATAAATAAGTTATAAATACTTATTCTTTATTAGCCGCATGTAAGAGTACCGATATTTCTGACGGGTTACAGCTAGTATATAATAAATTGCTTCATCTCTGTGAGACACACACACACATACTGAAAATATTCTTTTTTCATTCGTTTGAGCTATCATAACAACTATGTAATTACCCCTTTATATATAATCCTTTATACCTTGTAAATTTTGACGTGATGAATATTATATAAAACTAGCAAAAAAAATCTTTAAAAAAAATACTATAAAGAAGTTACGGACGTTACACGAAGTTACTGGGACAAACAGACGAACAACGAAATTATTATGATTGGTATTATTAATAATATTATTTTAAAAACTGATGGAAATCAGTTTGTTTCACAAACATTTTTACTAACTTCTTAATCCAAAAATGTCTACATCAAACATAATAATTTCGTTGTCTGTCTTTCCCCGTAACTTTGTGTAACGTCCGTAATTTCGTTCGAATTCACGTCTAAAAACAAATTAAACGGCCGAAGATGGAGCCTGATCCCCTTGCCAGCAAACCCGAACCGCTCTACGCATGTTGCTACGGTCGCCTTTCTGTGGACCACCAAAAGATATTAAAAATTTATACTAGGGCTTAGTAAAGACGCGACCCAATGTTCCGTCATTTTTGACGAGTTACAGCTAGAAATTATATAAATATAGACATACACGTACCTTTTACTTTTATAGACGAGAAGCGTATAATTTTGTACTTTTATATTCTTTATAATAAAATTAATGTGTTAATATAATGATGTCTTGACATTTCTCTTAGAAACTTAAGTGAATAACAAATTATGTAAACAAGACCCGCTTGTTTTGTGTCTGGATAACAATCACCAATTATAATACCCTTGTTATTATACTAAGAATAGGGGAATATGTTCTCAGTATATTACCACCTCAACAATATTGCTATTTTCAGAGTAATTGTGTGAAGAGTATGTCATCTATATCAGTACTATTAGAAGAGATGGGTCTGAGCAGTGGTGGTCGCCGTTGTGTTCGTGGTCGTGTCCAGGTGCTTCTGTCGTCACCGAAAGTGATTTTGCAATATACAACTACTATATTACAATGACAGCTCTTATTATCGGTGTATTATTGTAATCGCTTTATTGCTTCGCCCTCGATGTACGTGTGTGTATGTGTGAACAGTATACAGATACAGCCGGTGGAATACAAAGGACCGACATTATTACTGGACCAGTATTATTATATACATACATGTACAGGTGATGTATAAATAAATAAAATTGGCTTTATTAATGGACTCGCGTTAGAAGTTATACTTCTTTGGCGTACATAAAAAACCACGTGCTTTGTTGTACGAGTATATCTTGACAGAGCAAGAGCATTCTACAATGTAGAATGCTCGTCTGTCTCGAAGAAACGTGTACTGGGGAAAATTGCATGTCAGTCACGGAGGAGGAGCTCCATGGAAGTAGACATGACGCGACTATATTTTTTTTTTCAAAAATCTCTTACCTAAATTTCCTCTCCCAGGGTGGTGTGACCCCTTAATTGAAGTGCGATAACTTTTTGTCAGCAAAAAAATTGCGTGTGGACTCCTGCCTTTATGTCGTGAATCGAAATCAGTCGAAAATGTTTAAGCATGACCTAATATCGCCAGTAATGGAAATATGCAATATCAAAGTTATCTTTTTTTTCACTTATTTTTTGCAAAAAGTTGAACTATCATTCATCACTCTTGGCTCTACAACTCCGGGTGGGTCTTGGCTTCCTTAAGAGTCTTCCTCCACTCATCTCAGTTTTGTACCAGCTCTCTCCAGTTCAGAAGCTCGAAAGCAGAAATGTCTTTGAGGACGTTGTCGCTCCATCTTAATTTTGGCCTTCCTAAGCTCCTTCGCCCTATCGGTCTCGAGTTCAGCAGGGACATTGGTGCTTGATGCTCGGTCATTCCTCCACATGACCCAGCCACCGAAGTCTTCCCAGTTTTATAAATTTGGTGACTGGCGTTTAGCTCCTTAAACAGGGTATAGAGTTCGTTGTTGCAACGTCTGCGTTATGAAAGTCTGAACTATCATTACAGTAACTTATATATCGATTATAACAAAATCATTCGCATCAATATAACTCAAAAAATGATAAAAACCTTGTGCAAGATTTTTATTATTTTTACGACTTGTATCAAAGCAAATGAATTTTTCATAATCGATTTAAGTTACTATAATGATAGTTCAACTTTTTGCAAAAAATAAGTCGGAAATATTAAGAAAAAAAAATTGATATTATTTCATGTTGCTTGAACATTTTCGACTTATCGAGGCAGGAGTCCACCTGTAAAGTATTTGCTACTAGCTATGAGACACCCTGTATAAAGCTGTTTTCGCCGATGATCTGCGGTACTTGGCAACTTTGGGCAGCAATAAACAATCGGCGAGCGTGTGATCGAATCTCTCGGAGCCGATCTCACGCGGGGTCATTTCAAAAGTGAATTCCTTGCCGTGTCGGAGATTCAAGTTGGACGTAGTTCTGCTGAAAGCGTCCAACCCAAAAAACATGAAACTGAGAAAATGGCTTCTTTGCACAGGGCTCTTTCCCTCCATCAACAACAGAAGTCTGTAATCTATAGCGATATCGTGAGCGCCCACCTTTCATTTGGACAGTGAGGCAAACATTTTTTGGCTGAAAATTTTTTTTTTTAATTTTTTAGTACATTTAAATATAGGCATGTTTTTAAAAAAAAATCATGTTATACTTTGCCAACGATTTATTAATTTGAAACCGCAGAAATCAGTTAAATCATTTTTTTAGTTTAAGAGTTAATTTAACTGTGATGGTTGTGATATGGGTCAATCTCAATCGAAAGAATGGAGTCAAAAAAAATATTTTTATCGTCGGTAATCCGTAAGTATGGATTCTTGCCAAATAATTCAACAACTTCTTCTTCTTCTTCCTTAGCCTGTTTCTCTCCACTGCCGTTTTTCCCCCTTCGCATCCAGGTTCTTCCTGCTTGCTGGACTATGTCATCAGGCCACCTTTTGGGAGGTCTTCCGACGCTTCTATTTTTAGTCCAGGGCCTCCACTGTAGGATTCTGGGTGCCCATCTAGTATCCTCCTGTCGAGCCATATGTCCAGCCCACTGCCATTTTAGTTTTCATTCAACAACAACAACAACAATTCGACAACGATGCGCCTGATTGTTGGCGACGCGATATTTCCAGTCGGTGAACGGATGGCGCACCTAAATGTTGGCGACACGGAATTTCCTATTGATGCTTGAACAATGCGCCTGAATGTTGCCGACACGACATTTCCACTGTGGCGACACAATTTTGTTTTTTGATTAAGACTAGTTAAAATATAATCCAAAACGAAGACTGTACAGAAAACCTATTGTACAATAAAATAAACAGAATAATAAAATTTCTTCTTCAAATATAGCAAAATTATTTTGTGGTGACATAATTAACTTTGTAAACACCACTTTTTAATCGAAAAAAATTCAACATGTTTCGAAGCCAATGGCTTCTTCGTCAGGATAACAAAAATAAATTTAAAAATCAAAGTATAGATCAAAATATTAACTAACTAACCATCACGCCGTTTCCCCGCAGGGGTAGGCAGAGAGGATTGAACGCCACACTCTTCTATCCTGGCACACCACTTTTGCTTCGGCCACATTCATACATCTTCTCATACACGTTCTACACTTGTTGCGGCTTTTAACAGGGCCATCTTCAAATACTAAAAAGTTATATATGGAAAATAAATAATATAAAGTACTTACTTATTTACTTATTTTTATTATCCTGACGACGAAGCCATTGGCTTCGAAACATGCTGAATTTTTTTCAATTAAAAAGTGGTGTTTACAAAGTTATTTTATATAAATTAGAATAATAAAAGGTGTTTATGCGTTAATGTTATTCATGAAAAATTCCTAATAAAAAAAATACAATGGCATTCTTGACATTTTGAGGTATCGAGTTTGAGTTCGCATTATGTAGTTAGGATTTTACGATTATTATTTTTTACGCCCACTCGCAAGTTTACCCCGCCGCGTGTCGAGGTGGGGTCCACATCACCCGCGACGCGGACGTCGCGTGGGAGGGAAGGTGCGTCCATTCGGCCGGCCGCGAGGCGAGGTGACGATTGGCGTTATTGTCCGCAATGGCCGCTTCCCCGGCGTCTTGATCAAATCAACAATAAACAATGCAGCCCCTCGGACGGAGCTGATTAAATAATGCCCGTCCGCGCCACCGCCGCCAACATGGCCGCCGTGCGCCGCCGCCTAATTGGTCCGAGGAATACTAATATAAATATGACTTGTCAACTTGTTTATTGATAAATTGTCCGGGGGACAGAGACGCGATTGTTCCCATGCAGCGGCGCCGGCGGCGGTGATGTAATTTCTTAAAACGGCAGCCTTCGAAAAATGTCGTATCGGTAATAAAATAACAGTGAAAATAAAATCCATACATTTAACGGATGTCCCGCAGAGACGAACAAGAGCGACACACTTTTTTCACTTTGAGAACAAACTACGGCAATAGCTCTACATTCACCGTTGTTTACCGATACCTGGCTTTTGGATGCATGGTTTTTGTCTTGAGCAGTTTACTAATTCTGTTAGGGGTAAACTTGCGAGGTGACACATTTCCCCTCACTCACACACTCTCACATATAAACTTGCTACCTGACTACTTGAATTACTACCTGACCTTGTATTTTCATTTATTTGTTTATTTTACATTTGTTTTAATATAAGTTACTAATAACTGCCAAACTAGGTAAAACCTATTCTGTGGCAGTTATTCTCATTTGCTAGTTTTGTAATAGTAACAAATAACAATAGTAAAAAAGTATAAATGTAAAAAAGAAAGCAGAAAGAATATAGTAATGTATACAATCATTAGAATACTTCTATACAATCATTAGAATAAATCTAAAAGATTATGTATACAATCATTAGAATAAATCTAAAAGAAAATATACATATAAAATAAAGATAAAAATTTAAGTATATACAAAAATAAATACTATATTGTACTTACTCTTGTAGAATTAGGCTGCGGGCCTGCGTAAAATATTGACACCCGATATTTTAACGGATATGAAATCGTTTTGAAAATAATTCCGTATTTATACACGTTATAAAAAGCCTTGTTTGGTTTAAGCCAACATTTCATTGATCTCCTGTACATTATAACTGAATCTGAATCTCTTGCAACACTGGGCACGGACCCCTAGCTATAAATAGGGATGTTTATTGGTTGCGACACAGCGATTCGCAAACTGATCGCAATTATAAATAGATGCATTCATCTGCCCAAGATTTTTGAGATATTCAATTAAATGCAATTTATTTGTTAATAAATAATATGTGGGGTATAAAAGCAAAGGCAGCAATATCCAAAAAAATAAAAAAATATTTTGAATGCAGTCACTGAGAATTACTCGTTTAAAATGTACTGAATTTTAGATTTTATTTACCTATCCCATCCAAAATTATGTTTCCTATAAATATAAAGGCTATGTTTCCCTTAAAATCTCGAATTCAATACATTATAAATTAGTAATCCTCAATGACTGCATAAATTTTTTTTTGGACGTTGCTGCCTTTGCTTTTATACCCCACATATATAAATGACATACCTAATTAAATTTAATGCGTACATTTAATAAATTCTCCTACAATCTGTATATTTAATTTTAAATAATGTACAGAGAATAAATAATATATCTAAGAACTCTTGTCAATATTGTATTAGAATCCTGCTTGGGAAAATGGCTTGGGAGACATGACCCCGATCAAAATCCAAAGTGATATTGTTCAAAATAGCAGTAGGTCTTGCAACAGTATAACCATCGACAGGTTGGTCCTGTATATTGATACATGGAACAATCTATGTATGTTAACGCTGTCTTAGGTAATTATCAGGAACATATAAACCAATGCTCCGCATAAGGATTATCGTGTCATACACCGATGAAAATGCGTAATCAAAAAACATTTCTTCTATTCTCTACACTATTGTAGTCAGGCTTAATCTGGAGAAACTCGGTTAGGTAGAGCCAAGGATAATGCCCATACTCTCTCTTCTTCTTCAGCCTTCTCTTCCTCTTCATCTCTCCACTGCTGAATATAGGCCTTCAAATCCTTCCATTTTTTGCTTCTTTTAGCCATTTCTTATATATCTTATATATCCATATCCCCTACTCTGGTTCTGCGCCTAATTTCATAACTTTTATTCTGTTGGGCCTTATACCAAGCATGGATCTCTCCATGGATCGTTGCGTTCGTTTGAGTATATACTCTCTTGTATAGATATCTCGGAAACTTCTTTCGGACTATATGAGATATGCTGTGCAGCGTACGGCCACCATGTGTACGGATGACGTAAGATGCTCCTTGAAACATAACATTAACGATGAATGAAGAATCAAAACTATTTGCATGTTTAATTTTTTAGAATTATAGAAGTAGACATAATGTAATTCTGTGGAAGACAAATGAAACCACTGTAAATTAATTATCGATTTATTATTTATTTTAATAAACTCCCCCTCCATAAATTTGAAAAATGTTGATTTTTGGGACCGATGGGAATGATGAAATCTCTGGAAACAGAAACAACCCCCCACGGATTTTAAAACTTTCTAGTAGTACAGTTTTTAAGTAGTATCTTGTACTTAGTCATTGAAGTAAATGATAATGCACACGTGCTACATGCACCATTTTGTAGTACTACAATTAGTTTACTTCGTGTAGTTTATTGAAGCAGACGAAGTGCGTCATGTTTCGGTACCTACTACAAATGTAGCGCACACTTTGCAGTCTTCAAACTGGTAAACGTGTGCGTGGTGTAGTCTTCATTTTGAAATGTAGTTTTTCCCTTCGCTACTTCACAGCCGCTTTGAAGTTTTTTCCAAGGTCGCGAGTTTCGCCGTAGTCTCGGCGAGATGAGAATCTCGGAGGAGTGGAGCTGCGAGCTGTTCGCGAGGACCCGAGGAATGTAGGAACATAACAAAAACGACCGCCGACGGTGGCCGGGGCCGAGTTTGAACAATGGCACTGGAAAACGTTTTCAAAATGTATGCCGCAAAGTGATCAGAGTGATCTTCGTGTCTGCAAATAATGACTTGGCATTCTTTTGAAGAAGCCCAGAAATCAAACATAATTATTTCGTTGTCTGTCTGTCCCCATAATTCCGTGTAACATCCGTAATTTCGTTCAAATTCACGGCAAAAAAATAAAATAAAACGGCCGGAAATGGGGCTTGAACCCCGGGTCAGCAAAACCGAAGACGGCAACGATAGCGATGTTGCTATCGCCAAGACTGCATTACCCGTCAAAAATATAGTATTCGAATATACATTAAGTGCCAGTAAGGGAAATATTAAAAAAAATGTTTTGATAAAAGTCGTTATTACTGTCTCATGGGTGTCGGCTATAAATAAATAAATGCTTATTCTTTAGGAGCCGGCATGTAAAAGTACCGTCATTTTCGACGGGTTGCAGCTAGTCATTTATTATTTTTCAATTCCTTATCAATTATTTTTACTCGTCCAAAAATCTCAATAAATGCAGCTCTGAATACACAAGAAGCGAGTGTAAGAACATCATAAAGCCTGGAGCTGGCAAATGATTAATGAAAATACAGTGAACGCCGAGTCATTTGGGCGAATTTTTTCGGTAAGGAAAAGTCAAATTAAGAGCGAATATATTTGTAGATCTATTTTTAAACATTGACTTATTTATATACATGTTTCATAACTAGAAGCAATTACTTTGGGGAAATCTTACTCATTCAATTTTGAATAAAAAGTTGTATACCCAAAGTGAAAAGAGTATTTCCTATTCAAAATTGAATGGGGAAGACTTCTCCGAAGTTTTTGCTATTAGCTATGAGAGATTCCGTATACAAATAATTCAATGAAAAAAGCGCAACACTCTTCAATACACTCTCAATACAATACTCTACAATTCAATCTTATCATCTCATCTTTGACTTTTTCTTTTTTATTCTATTTTTTTTTATAAATAAATAAAAACTTATTCATTAAGAACCAACATGTAAAAGTACTGTCATTTTTGACGGATTACAGCTAGAATTGTTTATATTGCTTGTAAGTATGTGGGTGTAAGAGGGTGGCAGGTATTAACAATATAAACTACTTGCTGTTCACTGAATTATAAAAGCTTATATTACGATGGCTGAGACTGACATCGGAGAGATACCAATGCGTGGACTTCGATAGGTAAAGTGAGTGCGGCACACTTTAGTAGTCGCAACAAATTGAACGTTACTAAGGCTATAATTTTCTGGGCGAGTACAAGATTTTTTCTTGAATTGAGATTTCGAGTTGGCACTAGGGAATGCAATCCCGATCCCGCAAGATCATTTTACAAGACCAATCCCGAACCAAAAAATCGGACGAGATTATCGGGATTATCGGGATTGATCAGCATTTTTTATGTTTTGTATATGTCTATAATAGCTTTGAATAATATTTGCTGTATTTTATCAACCTAACATAGTAATATAAACTACTAATACTTAGTAGTTTTTACTCTACTACATCGACTGGTTGATGCTTTAATGCAATTATTAATAATGAGCATTTTATTAGAATTGCTGATATAAAAATGCAAGGCATTGCCGTTAATTGCTATTCAGCTCTATAAAAAAAACTCAAAAGTATTCGGGATCTCGGTCCGTAGGGATCCCGAAAGGGCAATCCCGACTCGGGATTACACTCCCTAGTTGGCACTGCATTGATCCGCACGACACGAGCTGAAATTCAATTGGACAATTCCTTATGACTGCTTATGTGCGCTGGGAACAATTTATCGTCTAGAATGCTTTGGCGTATCGCTCAATTTGCGTGGATTAAAATATTCTAAATGAAACATAGTTTACAACATCGACTCTGCATGATCGTAGCTGGCGGCGGCTTCTATTGACCAGAACATATCAATTGACCTAGGGCGCAAGATCACCGCCAGTATGTAGCGCAATCAATCGATCCGTATGTATATGCTATCGATCAAAATTGGACTATCAGCCCAAGGAATGTGGTCGAATACTTCGCATGAATTGGACCTCATTCTTGAATATATTTTGGAACCTGTTTGAAATGATGAACCAACTTGCACACGCACAACGCAGTTATCACGACAGAATATTGTGGATAGAACGCCTCAATAGTCTGTCCTGTTGTGCCACTCCTGTACCTTCAAATATCTTTTCACGCACGTTGTCGGCCGTAGGATCGTTCTCAATATTTATGTTGTTTATTTTATCGAGTCGGGTCTTTCGTGTGGAAGTGAAGCCTGGAGCTGGCAGAAGAAGAACGAAAGTAGATTGAATGCAGTGGAGATGAGATCCCTCGGACGTATGTGTGACAAATCCATTTACGATAGAGTAAGGAATGCCGATATTAGGAATGAATAAAGCTGATCTTAGTATAATTCATAGAATTAAAAAAGGGTCGCTCAGATGGTTTGGGCACGTTGAGCGAATGAATGATGAAAGAATGGTAAGAAAGATATACAACTGTTGATGGCGCCAGAAAGAGAGAGCGATCGCGGAAAACGTGGAAGATGGTCCCGTTAGAAGCCTCAACAATCGGCTAGCTTACATGCGAAGATGTATGAATGTGGATGAGGCGAGAGTTGTATGTCAGGACGGAAGAGAGTGGCGCTCTATCCTCTCTGCCTACCCCCACAGAGAAACGGCGTGATGGTAAGTCTTTCGTAGATGTCGTCTTTCCTTCTTCGCTCGTTCAACGCTCGACTATTTTTATATGCATATGGTCCATAGTAGGTACCAATGAAAAAAATAGGGTCACAAGATGTGGCTGTGTGAGGCAAATGAAACACAAGTTTCTATTAATTTCATACAACGTAGGCATAGCATATAGACTGTATAGCAGGGGCGTCCAGTGAGAAATAGAAGCATGACTTTTTCCTAAGCATATATTTTGAAAAGAAACCGAAATAGGAGATATATTTCGTAATATTTCTATTACAATAATCAACATATTATTCAGATTTTAATATTACATAATATTCTGCCAGATAAATATTTCATTGCGATGTTTTTTCCAAATATATTTTAAAATGAAAGTCATACTTCTTGTTCTCCCTGCACGTCCCTGCTATATAGTGTATGTATATTATATATAGTATACGTTGTATCTCGAAGAAGAAACCATTGGCCCCAAAACATGTTTACATTTTAATAAATTTAGTGGTTAATACAAAGCTTTTTCTTGGTAATTATATAAATATAAATCACATTTAGTCATACTTCTTTTTAAATGGGGGTGCTTACAAGAAATGTGTGTCGCTTCAATATTTTTACTATTTTCAAATTAAGTTAAACGCTTGAGCTATGATAATAGGATTGGACTTAGTTGCTGGTGTCCTAGAATCTCTTTCTATACTATCAATTTTAATAAGACATTTGTGAGAATATATTACGGAATCCTAATTATGATAATTTCGTTGTCTGTCCGTCCGTCGTAACTTCGTGTAACGCCCGTAACTTCATTATAGTAAAAAAAGTGTCATTTTCTTTTTTCTTTTTGGTAAAATTTTCTTTTTTGTCTCTTTTTATATATAAATAAATAAATGCTTATTCCTTAGAAACCGACATGTAAAAGTACCGTCATTTTTGACGGGTTACAGATAGTCTTAACAATATTTTTTTTAATTATAACTACACTACATACGTTGAATGGTTCATCAATTATGACGTACTCGGATTAAATAGTATTGACAATAACATTGATGTTTTATATTAAACATTTTACACTGTATAGTATAATAAACGGAACATTTTAGATTTTTAGCTCTCAAAAGGCCGCCACACAAAAATATTTTATTCTTGGCAGCAAGCAATAAATTATAGGAAACATTTAAACACACTCTCAACATTATTGTTATTTTTAAAATTGGTGAGATAACAAGAGGCATCGCGTGCCATGTTTAATCGTGTTAGAATTATTATACCTACCTACTAATTATTTTCATGTTGGTTTCATAATTCATTACCCACGATTTTCCAAGTGGGTTCTTATTTGATTTTTATATGTTGGATAAATCAACAAATCAGACGGTCATATATACAGGGTTATTTGTAAAACATTAATAACCTCGCAGGACTATACTGCTGCCTTGATTATGAGTCGAACATGTTGAAGCTATCATGACCTAATATCAATAGTTATGGAGATATGCGACATCAAAGTTTACATTTTTTTTCAATATTTCTTTACATATACACCATAAAATGACTTCTGTACCTACTTTCCCATAATAATAATAAAATACAGTTTCGTCTCTGTGAGACATCCATAATATACATTAATTGATTAATGATGTCTCTGTGACAAGAAATCCAGTACTATCGTTCTGAAAGATTTGAACAAACTCAAAAATATTTACTGGTCATACTCACGAATATTTTTTTGATGTTATATAAAAAAAAAAAATTGTACTGTATGTTTCCCAAATAAAATACATACAATATTGCATCAGCCGCGGGAACTTGCCATGTTTTCAGAGAACTCGATTAATCCTCGCATTATTTGAATGTAAAATGCAACCTCCGCGTGTAGGGTGCCTGGAGGGTGCGCTCGGCTGTAGGCAGCGGGTCTCTACCCTCTATCGCGCGATGATCGCTGGTGTCTTTGAACCCTCGCGGGCCATCTGCCGCGACGCGCCCCCCGATAGGGGATGGGAACTCGATCGGAGGGAGCAAGCACCGCTCCGCGCTGTTTATTACATTGCCCGATCCGTACACCGGTGCGTGGATCAATTTTGAATTGTTACTTTTTATTTTGATACCAACACACGCACGCTGAAATTTGCGCTTGTGCGAAGCATTATCATTTTTTAACGTACATTTCTTTACTTAATTGTATTTAATTTATGACATATTATATAATAAGCTACAACATTAAACTAATTTTTGCTTTTCCTATCCACTTCACAATTCACTGTAGTATTTCTTTAATATTTTTTTTGTCCCATTACGTAGTTGTTTTTGGATCGGTAAGATTTTACACATTTTGAATAGGTTTTCCGGTTGGTCCTTAGATGCTTCTTTATGTTTTTTTTATTTGTTATAGTTTTAATAATTCTTACTTGTAGTTGTTTTATTTTTTCTAAATATGATGAAAATATCAATCTACTAAACTATAGTATACGCAATAACATGTGTGTCTTGGAATACAATGTTTGAGATGAAAGAATTTACCTTGTAGGGTTCTTAGCTTCTTACAAGTGTCTTCTATGTGATGTGTCCAGTTGAAATTTTTGTCCATTGTCAATCCCAAGTATACGTTTTTATCGCACAAAATATTTTCAGAATATAATTTGGCGATTTACCACTTAGGCTAGGCCTGTTCTAGGTAAACCGTCTCACATTTAAAGTATTTTCTTCAGTTTATATAGAAAAAAAATGATAAACAAAACATTAATAATAATGCAAGATAGACATTATAAAAGACAACATAATATAAAAACATAAGCGTTAATTAATATATGATAAAATCAAAAAGGATATGCAATTTTGGAAAACACTAAATGTTAGGAATACGAAATAAAGTTACAAGGTAAATTGATTTCAGACCAATTTGTTATACAGGCC
Source organism: Agrypnia vestita (assembly GCA_016648135.1). Lineage (NCBI taxonomy): Eukaryota > Metazoa > Arthropoda > Insecta > Trichoptera > Phryganeidae > Agrypnia > Agrypnia vestita. Next base: position 17,391 of record JADDOH010003855.1, read on the forward strand.
CCGTAAAAACTCTTCCTCGTGTTCTTTCAGCCATTCATCCAATTTTTTTAAGGGACTTTGTCATGGAATTGTTTTGTCTTAAAGTCCAGGAGGTTGAAAAGTTTCGGTGCTGTATACAGGAAGTGTCTTTATCCAAATGAAGTCTTCATATGAGGCACTTGTATTTTATGTTGTGAAGTGGTTCTTGTGATGTGGTGTGTTGCAGTATCACTGCGATAATAAATAATTACAGTTCTACCGTAAAGTTTTTGTATATTGGGAAAGCTAAGTGATTCAAAAAGTTTTTTTATTGGTTGGAAAAATGGTTTTCTTGATATAACTCTTATTATGGATTTATAAGAATGTTTTCTGTATGTGGTGGCTATAAGGCGATTCGAGAAATGCAATTGCATATCGCTCACGATTAAACAACACCTCGTGAGCCATTTAATATAAATTTTAAAGGGGGGGCAAAAAACTGCGTAATACCTAGATTCTTTACAATAAATATAATACGAGGAATTGCTTTAATGGAATAGGAGACGCTTGTATCTTAAAAACTATGTATATATTGTATATAAAAAATAAAAAAAAGAGTAGCTTTGTTGGTCTTGTGGTTAGGACACTCGCCTCGTGATCCAAAGGTCGCGGGTTCGAATCTCAGCCCAGACTAGCAAGTTAGTCCTATTTTCATAACACAAGCGTTTAGCTTAGTTTGAAAATAGTAAGAATATTAATGTGACACGTATTCCGTGTTCGCATCTCTATTTAAAAAAAAAAAAAAAATGTTTTTAAGATACAAGCTTTTATCAGATTACATGTCCACACATCTCAAAGACAAATTAATTAAAAAACATGATTTTGACAAAAGTTTGGTATGCGAGGTAGGTATTTTTTTATCATGAGCAATATTTATACAGTACGTTTTCCGGTGATGTCGAGGAATCGCAGATGTATATCTTTTTTTTTTGCATTACAGATCGCTCCATTTTCAATGCAAGTATATCTTGGAGTAGGTAAAGTAGCTAAATGGAGGCGATCCGCTGCTTGATGCATTCAATGCTATCAATTAGTGAGCGAGGAAAGGATGGTTAAGAAAATATATGGGGCGAATGTTGAAGGCAACAAGAATAGAGGGCATTCGTGAAAGATCTGGCAGGATCAGATACGGCAAGTATTAGAGGATGGCCCTGTTAAAAGCCGCAAAAACCGTAAATCTTGTGTGAGAATGTAGAATAAATGTAGCCGAAGCAAAAGTGATGTGCCAAGATAGAAAAATATGGCATTCTATCCTCTCTGCCTACCCCTGCGGTGAAACGACGTAATGGTTAGTTAGTGAAACAAAATGATTTCTACATTTGCTTTTTAAATAATGTTAGTAGGTACCAGTTTATATAATTTTTTGTCAAAATTGACAAAGTGAACAGTGTTGTTTATATAATAAGAGTCAAGACTCAAGACGTGATTCTCATGCTGACGCAATCTAATCAGAATAGTGATCCAAATGAGTCATATATGATTTTTTTTTAATATTGCATTATTTATTGTCATAATTAATGTAAATTCATTCAATACAATTATCTTTAACACAACTCTAGGTTTAGACGTATTTGTCAACTAAATTATTTTTGACAGTAAGAACACATGTGGCGTATAGACGCAAAAGCACAACTATCCATAAGCCAGCGCTTTTGCATCTATACGCCATACATGTAATAACAACGTATCGTAGAAAAAAGTAATGAATTTAAACTCGAGAGTGATGTTTTAATGAGTCAGGCCAGATATCAGGTTCGATTCCTTGTTACCACGTATAAGGATACAGGCTTGTAAGGATTCTTGCGCGGATGTTCGTGGTATGGCTTCTTTGTGCCTCTGTCATTAGTAATATTTTTCATTTCAGCAATTTGTGCACTACTGTTTTTTTTTAATTGTACGAGCGAACCAAGACCTGGAGTGTGCTCCAATTTTATCAGCAGCTAGTTACCTTATTATTTTTTTAAATTTTCTTTAGACACCTTTAACACGCGTGGGTTTGCGTTATCCTAGCAATCATGTCTTGACCACTATTGTACAACATTGTACACTTTGTCGATTTTGACATGATGTCATTTGACATTTCTTATAGAAACTTCATAAATAAGTACATCCCGTCTACTTTGTTTTACTTACTTACTTACATTCCCGCCGTTTCACCGCGGTAGTAGACAGGGAGGATGAAGTGCCACACTCTTCTGTCCTGAAACGCAACTCTCGCCTCATCCACATTCATACATCCTCGCATGCAAGCTCGACGATCTTCCGGTGTCTGGTTAATGTGGTTATGCCATGTCTAACGCGGTCGCCCTATCTTTCTGGCGCCGTCAACTCTTGCATCATATTCATATTTTCTTGCCATTCTTTCCTCATTCTTTCGCTCAACATGCCTATACCATCTGAACGACCCTTTTTTAATTTTATTAACTATGCTAAAATCAGCTTTACATTCATAATTGGATTTGTCACACATACGCGCAAGTGATCTCATGATGATCTATTTTTTCTTAGGAAATCAACGTTAATATCATCCAAAGAATAGGGGAGAATCTTATTTAACACAAATATCCTTTCATAGTGTATAATGTATGACCATCGCCATCATATATTTTAACCATTTTAACATTAATTAAACTACAGATAACACAGACTTAAATCTTACCGACCATCCCTTCTTTGAAGTCATTGTAATGTAGTAATTTCCAAGATCTTTATGGCCATATAAAAAATATTGTATCTCAGAGTGGAGTGCACCAGTGATACCAATGCATTAAGAAATATTATTTGAAATCTCTTTTGTTGTTATTTTTTTATCAATAAATCATGCTTGTCAATGTTAAATGTTGAATGTTAAAACAATTCTCATCTATAAATTCGATGTCCCCGAAAAATCGTTAACTCGGACATCTACCAAAAATGCATTTTTGACTCTTTTTGTACCAATATATAGAAAATAATCTTCCCCGCTAAAATTTTTCAGAGAAAAAAACTGACGTAAGAGTGAACAAATATGCTAATTTTGTAAGTAAAGTCAATCTTCAAATAGCTTTTTTGTAAATGGCTTAGTTCACCTACGAAATACTACGTCATCTATCTTCATCTCGTCCATTACGCTAATCACTTTCATTTTCGCTCACGTGTTCGTTTCTCTCTCAGCCATGCACGGTCTTTTCGCACGTGTTTTCACCCTTGGCACTCCGACAGCATATGCGTACCTCAGGGTCCGCGGTGCAACGCACCCAAATCGATTCTGCATCCCCACACGCCGAATCGATTATTTGGGTTTCTTCCGAGGGTTTGTTTGCGTCGCTTTCTTGGGCACCCCCTTTGGTAGGTCCTGGCACGCGACCCCGGCTAACATCTGCCCCTGCTCAGGTAACGGGAAGGCGCTTCCGAGTCCCCGAGCCCCGAGTCCAAGGAGCCTAAACTCACTTCCCTTTTGGTTACATGCTAAGGTCTACAAATAATAATTGTGTCCTTGCTTTGTGCTGTTGGGAGCATCTGTCGTGTTTCGTGTTAGATTCGTGTGCACTCGTGTGACGATTTGCCGTAGACACCCCCAAATATTATTGATACATTAAATTTTGTAGGTTTTACCATTGGTTTGCTGATTTTATTAACACAATTTATTTTTAGAATCTAAATATTGCCGTCACAAGGTATTTTTTGTCAATTCTTTTGTAAATAAAATTTTTCTTTATAACGTTATATGTATTTACACTGGCTGTTTTTCTTCTGCTACGTTCTTGACCCAAGTGTAATCTAATAAATATTATTCTCTGTTTAAAACGAACAAAAATTTTATGAAAACAACTGAATATAGTAAAAAGTGTCCTTTTTTCATTATACAGGTCAATTTTTTAATTATGATACTTCAAGGATGTGTTTTATACCGACACACGGCATTCTTTCTCTTCACACGTTATATAGGTACTAACTATACTGGTTATAACTAGGTATATAACCCGTCAAAAATGACGGGTGAGAAGAGCGCTATCTAGAGTAGCGTAGCCTCTTGATAAGGTTAGTGATAGACAATATTAAATACAGAATCATGCCTTTTTGACTCCTTATACCTCATTATTATACGAGCCATCTGCTAGCGATAGTGACTAACATTGCTACATAGAGGATTATATATGTATAAGAGGAGGAATTACGCAGAATCGAATGTCGCGCAGACAAGATGCGCGATTTCAACGAATCCTACGGTAAACATCAAAGATAAGCGAAGGAATAAATTCAGCTAGACTACAAAAAAATGTCGAAATACGATTCCTCTAAGCTATATATTTTGTAGATTTTCATTCCTCGTACAAAATATTATGTTGTAGTAGGTCAAGACCGCTTTTACAAATGCAACATTTTTATCATAACCTTTCAATCTGTTATATTTGTAACAGTTTAAATTTTACAAGAATATATTATTAATTTGCAAATAATTCCTCCTGACGTAATTCGCGAACCATATTGCGAATGGTTTTTTCACTTCGTGCTTTTTATTAATTAGTATTCTTTTGACCGAATATCAGTGTTCCATTTAATTAAACAATAATTATTTTTTAATAGCTTTTTAAATTATAATTATATCCATGTAATAATTTAATATCATCATTTGAAATTGTTTTAAGTTTAATGAAAATTATGTAATTGGTTTTAACCACATAGTATAAAATTGTACAGAGATGAACTAAACCATTAGGCGAGGGGATTGGCACACAGCGAATGTATGTCCCCTAAGTATTCATTACGTTATTAAATCCCCTAGTTAACAAAACGTATTTTTACAAATATTGACGTTGTTTTTTTATTTTTTTTTATTTCGTTCCAAACCGAGTCTCTCCAAGTAAAAACATATTTTTGTAATAATGTATGACGTCCACCATCTCAGCCTGCCCCTGCGGGAAACGGCGTGATGTTTAGTTAGTTATTTAAATTTTGAAACAATTATGAAAGGTCAAACTAAAAACTCTTAAAAGTTTAATGTCTTAGTAAATAAGTTGTGCTTTATTACAAGAAGAGACTTGGTTTGTTACAAAAGTAATAAAAAAAATGTCTTCTTTATCAGATAATTTCATTACACAAGAGTAAATATTTCAACTGCAATATAAATGTATCTTAGACAAACGTGAGAGGGGACACTGTTATTTTTGCACTTATTTTTTCTACTTGTTCAATTTTGTTCCACCTTGTGAATAGTGATGGCATTTTAACCGGTGACACAAACAGTTATTTGAGATTTGTATCTGGTTACGTCGAAGATTGGCGATGGTTTAACCATCACTTCTTGTGAAGGCATTATCAATATCTTGCCTTGTGAGGGATTGATTTTGCTTTCGTTCCATATTATTCGGGTGGGCTTTTTCATTCATTCCAACAAATCGTACAATTTTAGTATTGCGTTAATTGCAAATTGATTTGAATTTATTTTGCCAATTAAATTGCGCAATCTTATAAAAAATGTGCTGGAGATAACATTACACGAGCGCGCTGCGTATCGTCCAAGATATATAAGGATCATTATTTAGGTTACCGATTATTATATTTATTATTGCGGATGTTGCGACATGTTGCGACACGTTTAATGTTTTCCTTGCCTAACTTATTTACTTAATTATATTTGCGAGTATGCCTGGAGGCGTTGAAATTGTCCGGTCTAATACTTGTTACCGGCAGATGTCGTCCTATTTTCAGAACGTTCGACGACAATTATGAACTCGACGTTATTATTATTAGCAATTCGACCGGTTGCCCATTTTCCGCTTCGCGTGTAGTTGTTTAATTTGACCTTAAATTGCTATTTAAAATACATATTTGTATATTTAAATTATTAATATATGTATACATTAATAGTGTTTTTAAATTTTTTATCACCTTTCTCTACTTGAAACCAAAATCAATTCGTTCAGATATTTAATTTTGCTTACATGCTAGAGAAATTCATAAAAAAAAACTTGTTTAAAACTCCCCTTTAAAGAAGACCTATGTTATTCGTCATGAAAAAAAGCTCTATTAGAACCTTTCATTTCGAAATTTTAAAATATATATTGAATACTGATCACTTTCTCGAATTGTTATAAAATTCGTTTTAGCCACGTGGTGAAAACTCTGAGTTTTACGACATGCATCACGAAAAACAGCAGAGAGAATGCAGTTACCCCGGTCGCAAAGACGGGAACACCTGGTGATATTGGGGGTCAAAATCGCAAGAAACACTCTTTAAACGTACTACAGAAGTATGGCTTGTTCTTATCAAATATTTGCGTAATCGAGGTCATGCATTATTCCGCGTCCCAAAATGCAGAACGGATGTAATGAATAGGCACGCTATAACGCGTAGTGTGCAACTTTTAAGCAAACTGCGCTATCAGGTCGATGTATTTAATGAAAGCGTTAAAAGCATAAGATGAAAGATCGCTTCAATAAAGACACGCAGCAATCTATCATGCAATTACTAAAAAAAAATCTCTTGCAGTACGGATGCACTTATCCGTCGATATTTGTAGTTCATGGAGAGAGGATCATCGTAGTCTTAAGATTCCACATCATCCGAATTTTTTTAAATACTAATCGTTTTCGTCCCGAGATTTGGATACGCAGCCACTCGCTCTACATTGCCTGCCTATATAGAGTATTAACTAAGCTATTATTGAGTCTCGGAATATATTATTTATTTATTTATTTGTCTTTGTGAAAGTTGGCAGTAAATCTTAAAATTAACATTTTTTTTTTAAAATAGAGATGTGAACACGGAATACGTATCACATCAATATTCTGAGTCACATCAACATACATATATGTGTGATAAAAAGATAGGAAACTATGCCAATTATTTATATATTTATTTGTTTACGCCCATTAGGTATAGGCTTTTACATAAAGAATGTAATATAAATTTCAAAAAGCACATACATTAAACAATATCTGTATAGCACCAAAACATGAGTATAAAATTTAAAATATAAAGTAAAGAGCAGCAATGTGTATAGGCTTTTACATTAAAAATATAACATAAAAATAATTATAAACATTCCACTGATGATTGTTAGTGACATGAGGAAAGTGTAAATAAATTAATTTTTGGTTACAAAATATGTTGTACAGGGTGAGTCCTTGCGGAGGGTGGAGTAAGACGCAGGATTAAAGGATGGGAGTACATGGGATCATAAATTGATTGAACTAGTTTGGGTGCGTTTGTGAAATTAATTTTCGTTTTACGTCCCGTAATTGTGGATCTGTAGATCAAGAAGTTTGAAGAAGGTGCAAAGAGGGAGATGAAAATGAGGTGGCTGTCTGCCGTTGCGATTTAGGAATATGAAATGCGTTGAAGAAGATCAGGACTATCAGCTAGGTTGTGTGCAATTTTAAATAACATTACAGAGTCCGCTATCTATAGCGCATACTTTGATCTTTATTTTTTTAAGGGATTACATCACACTGAATCACACACAATCATCTCGTTATAATAAACCATATTTGTAAAATTCCACAGGACAAGGTAAATTTTAAGCGTACACAACAAACACGGGATACAAGGCTGGCAAATGCAATTAATTTCGAGGTAGCAAAAATGAAAACGTCTTTTGGACAAAGACTATTTAATTTCACTGCTCCGCTTGTTTTTAATAAGTTACCAAATTAAACTAAACAAATTACAGTACAGAAACCTTTAAAATACCGTATCACTAATTTTATAAAAATATCAGGTAGAAAGTATGCTGAAGAAGTAATCCACCCTTGACCTCTAAGTAGTCAAAATCTGCTTTATATAATTTCTATTATACTCTAATATAGTATTTATTTTTGTATGTACTTAATTTTTTTATTTTTTGTATCTTATCTTTTGTATTTATTTTTGTGTGTACTTAAATGTTTATCTTAATTTTATATGTATATTTATTTTCTTTCATGTTTATGTATTCTTACGATTGTATATATTAATAAATTCTTTCTGCTTTCTTTTTTATGTTTATATTTCATTAAGATTGTTATTTGTTACTATTACATAAATATCAAATGAGAATTACTGCCGCAGAACAGATTTTACCTAGTGTGGCAGTTATTATTAAGTTATATTAAAACAAATGTAAAATAAACAATAAAATAAATAAATAATAATTCACCAAATTTCCACCTAAATTTCAGACTCCCGGGGTGGTACAACCCTTAAATGATTTTTATTTTGAATAATTGTGTAGGTTAACGTAAAATAAATATGAATAGGTACAATGTAAATACACGCAACATTTTTGAATTGTGTGGCGCGAATTTTCAAAGTGAATTCGGTCACCTAAGTCCTACCCCAAGAAGGGTCTTGACCTCGCGGCAACATTTTTTTTTTCTCAACTCGCGTACAACATTTCGAAAACAGAACCAAGTTCGCCGCCTCGCGAGGAAGAAATCCCCCCTCGATCGGGTCTCCCTTGCAAAGGTGTTCCGAAAAGGTGAAGAATCGGAAAACAATGTGTCGGTACCTACCTCGCACGCACACATTTCGAGATGCACAGTTTTCGGCCTTTTGTGCGATAACTTCTTACCCCTTAATAAATCTAATACGGCGCCGCGCTGAATCGTCGGCCATTCTGGGTGACCGATTCGGGTGTAAAAAAATCCGCGCCATTTTTCACAAAGTTTTCAAAGGCAGCCTTAATTCAACCACCTGGCCTGCGATCTTTCGAGTCAAAAATATGTCGTCTTTGACATTGATTGTGTATTGCACATTTTCCGCAATCAATACATGAAATTTATTGTGTAAAATATTTTTGAGGCACACTTATTTTTTATTTATTTGTTTATACAAATATGAACTCGCGACGAAGGTCACTTTACACATAAACATTATTTTTCGAAACGATTTACTGACTAAATAAGTTATTAACTATTATTTATATGTTGGATGACATACAAAAACTAGATTTCACAGTTTTGATGTCTAAATAGGTTCGTCTTTCATTGTTTTTTGAACTGTGGTAAGTTGTCCTGTACTGAGCCGTGGTAAGTTTATTCCATAACTTTGGTCCAGCCACCGCGAAAGCACGATCACCGAAGTTAGTTTTGTGGATGCGATTTATTTCAACTAACGTTCTTCTATTGGAAGTGTTCGCTGTCTATATTTTTTGCGGCAAATGGAATGCAGAAGTCGGTAAAATCGACGGGCCCCAGGTATACTCGGACATCTACCAAAAATTCGTTTTTGATTTTTAAACAATAATAACTAGCTGTAACCTATCAAAAATGACATTTATCTTACATGTCGTTTCCTAAAGAATAAGTATTTGTTTATTTATAAAAAAAATCAATAAATAAAAACATAAAAGGAAGAAAATAAAGTTTTTATAAAAGAAGTACTTTACTGGAAGTTAAGGACAGACAGACAGACAACGAAATTTTTTTTTTGGGATTTGTGCTCAGTTGGACGTATTACTTAGTCATATTTAGTCAAATTTATTATAAGCGGTTTATAATCACTCTGATGAATGAAATGGTATTTTCCAAAACCAGTCGAGGAATGTGTGTTCAGAAGGAATCATGTCAAGTCCCTCCATACCATCTGAGTCGAGCTTCTTTCAATTTTTCAGGAATAAGAGCCACCCTTAACGTACCACAATTATTTATGATTTTGTCCAACGTTGAGACTATCAAACCATCTTAGCTTCATGCACATCTATTTCTCAAGTCTTGCCCAGAACTCTAACCTGTAATAAAATTAACATATTAAAACAACGATTACGGTAGTTAAAATATGAAATGCGTATGGATGATACAAGACGTGTTTAAGTAAGCCGGTTATTACGCAATTTTTCATGCCCTTCGTATCGAATTTTTAACGCTTTAATTAATAATTATTCAAATTTTTGCTTCACCGCACCGTGGCGTAAATATTATCTTATGAAATGGAATTACATCTTACTATTGATATCAAAGGTATATTTTAATATTTATTGCAAAACTTTACGGTTATTGAATTTTTAAATCATTTTCAATCATATTTACAGTTTTCTTACATAATATAATTAATATTAATAAACTCAAGCGGTTAAAAGCAAAATTAATCATTAATTTTTTCCGCCTTTTCAAAATTGTCGATAATCGTGGCGATTTATATTGTTTTTATCTCTGAAAATTTTAATTTATGTATTTGTTGTTGGTATGTGGCTCATGCGTCTGCCCTTTTTGAAGTGAAAAATATTAACCACCCCTAGGCGAACGTATTTCTTCAAAAGGTGAACAACCAGGAAGATATTGAAAGAATTTAACATAAATTATATTTTGTTAATAAATTTTTTTTATTAACAAAATTAGAATTTTATTAATTAGAAAATTAGAAATTTTTAGATTATCTAAGAAACTATATTTTCCTCAGAGTTCAAATAGCATAATTCAAATCTGTGATGAAGCTTTATCACAATGTACACTATTATTACTATGTATATTTTGTATGTATGTATATTTTGATCTAAATTTACTCATTTTTCAATGTTAGTAAAGTGTGAATCTGCCCTATTGTCATTTAATAATCGAACTACACTAATTTTTAGTCTTTAATCTTCCATGTAATTTTTAGAATAATAAACGTGTGATTAAAGGAAATCACGAGGAAATACATAGCAGCGTATAACTTTGGACAGAGAAATGTGGGAGATACTTGGAGAGGCCTTTAACCAGTGGTGATAATATTGATGATAATGACTATGATTCGTTGAAAATTTGGCTTGAATGCTCAATTTTTCCAAATTTTAAGCATATATTTGAGAAATTGTGGTGTACATATATTTTTAAATAATAAATTAAGTTTTTTTGTGAATATATTGTCAAAATATTTCTAAGAAATATTAATAATTTATTGCGTGCGTCGTAAAGTTTCCTTTCGTGCGGCCTTTTTATTAATAAATACATCTACGCTATTCACGACAATTAAATGTGGTGTATTTATAATTAGCTGGTTACCGTAATAACGGAGTCCGCGCCGCACGCCTTGGTAGCACCTGGATCCTTAAAGGTGAACGACTGTCCGATATAAGGGAGAGATCTAAGGCAGGATAAATTGACTTCCTTGGATTCGGGGATCGTCAACTGGGAATTATTTTTATTTATTTATGATTTTAGTTCCGAGACAGGTACAAGATTTATAATTCTTATAAAATTGTTGTAGTTGGTTCAAGCCGTGTTTGTTTTACTACACGATATACTCATATGATAATTAATAATCAAATTAGACAATAATTATATTTTTGTTTTACTGCATCGACTCGATGATTTGACATATTTGAGATATTTTCATCTGTATTCCGTTCCCATTTCAGTTTTTTATTATGTATTTTGTTTAATGTATCTACACAAACTAAACTTATGTATGCGCCTATGTAAAGAAAAGATCAAAAATTCCGACAAAAGCGGATAAATTTTCAATATTCGATTAAAGATATATTCATCATCGTCAAGTATGGCCTGATGATGAACATTCGCAAAACAAAATAGTTAATAGCATCAAAAAGATCACTTCCATCGCCAAAAATGATCTAGTATAGGAACATATATTATATTAGGGTCAATAATAACCTATTGACTTCTGAACTGGGGAGAGCTGAAACCGAGATATGTGGAGGAAGACTCTTGAGGAGGCCAAAACCCACCTAGGGTTGTAGAGCCAAGAGTAATGATAGTGAACGACCTATTGATGGTCTGTTTGTTAAAAAAAAACATAATTTCTATGTTAAAAAATATTATATTTTTTTAATGGCAGATGGTATCGGGGTACATAAAATTCTTAAAAAATTATCTTTTCAGAAATGTATAATACTTTATATCTTTTCCTACAAAGTTTAAAAATAAATTAATTTTTAAAGTGATATAGTGATCAGACTTGACATGGACATCTAAGTGGGTAAGCACTTTACATTTCATGTTTTTCTGTATTTTATTTATTGATTATGGATTTATTGGGTATATAATATAATATTATAATTAGTTTTAGAATACGACATAAGTAAAATTGTCATTTTTATAAATAAAAATGAAATCAATTTTTAATTTTGTCATGATTATTTTTAATATACCAATAATTAATCAATAAAAAAAATATTTTGAATAAAATAGTATTTATTTTAAGCTATACAGACTGCTTTATATGTGTGCAAAATTTTATGGATGTACGTCCAGAAATAAAAAAGTTATTGACTTTCGGTCCGAAACAGGCCTCGATTTTCCATAGTGCGGCGTCTCGGATCGTGTCGACCCCTGGCGTATTGTGTTGTGTCTTCCGCCGCCTTGCCAGACGGCGTACTTTGCGTAGATAAGGAAATTCCCCCTCGTGCCAGGACGGAGAACAGCTGTTCCCTCCTGACGGGTGTTGCGTCCTGGCTCTGGGCTCTCGGCCCCACGGGGATGTGGATCGCGGATGCAGCGAGCGCCCTTTGTCCGCGAGTGCGTTGACTCTCCGCCGGTCGCCTAGTCTCGCAGTGATGATGAATATCACCCAAAACGTGCGATTGTGCTGAATCATGACGTCGTACGAAAAATTTTGAATGTAAAAATGTCACGGGACGTGGCTGGGGGAGGCAAATGAAAAAAACAGAAATTAATCATAAATTTATTAATTATTTTAATAAATTACTGGACGCGAATTTAATTTAAACACTATTCTTTGATTTAAACTATTTCTCAATTAATCACTCATGTAAAACTCTTTTTTATCGCTTGCTAGAATATTCTATTCAATAGGCATGATGACAGATTTTGAAATAACCTTCTGTAATGTAGGTAGACGTCTACTATTACCGAAAATAATATTATTTCAGTAATAAACTAAGTTTTTACGCAAATAATTGCATTTTCATCAACATATTTTTAATTTCGAGCGAAATCGCCCGCAGGTGACAAGGCATCTACATGACGTCAAGCCTAAGTATAAATTGCATTTTGTCTATGACAACAGTTCAAGAGACACATGATGATTACTTAGGCGTGACGTCATTCGCTCTGGTGGGTGTTTCGGTTAAAATGGCCTAATGCAGAATTTTATATTTTTATTTTACTGAAAATCTAATTAATCTCAATGTATATAATAAAACTGGATCATTTTCTAGAATTCTTTTAAAATATTTTCGCCTTTAAAATCACTTATTCTTTAATCTTGTCATCATGCCTATTTTCGCACGTAAATAAGTATTTCGCACGACTGTTTACACTGTGGCTTTCCGCATCGTCGCCAACGTCGCGTGGTTCCGCTAGAAACATCAAAACAAACATAAAACATCTGGTTCCGCCTTTTTATACTTAACACGTTGGTTTTTCGAATCTCTGAGATTATTGTATATATACATTTCCGGTGTTTGCGAGAATGTCCCGAATGTTTTAGATACTCCCAGAGTACTGTAGGGCGTTCTAGAGCATTCCATAGAGTTGTTCCAATGACATATACATATTACAAGGGATTCGGACAGTGCGCCATTCCATATGTTTACCATTTTTTACATGACATTTACACGCCGCGTCTTTTTTTAATGCGCTAAACGTATCGCTTTTATAATGTAAAATTCATTAAATACCCGTTTATCGGTATGGATTAATGCGAAACATTTCGCTTGTGGACACGCGGCGCGGGAAGCACATCAGATAGTATGTCAAGTCGAGGTTGATTGTTGATGTCATGTCGTATTCATCATCAAAAAAACTGCGACAGACAGCTTACTACAGTTCAAAAAATAACTAAAGACGCACCTATTTAGACAATCATATAAAAATTTATAAAATCAGGCCGTTAAAATAGTACTTAATGTCTCCACTCCAAGTATGCATTCCGATAAATTGCCTAAATTTTCTAACATCCAAAAAAAAATTTTAACCATCTAGTCCAGTGTTTCCCAAACTATGGGTCGCAGTTACAACACTGCGCAACACCTCTCGTCCGGGTCATGTCATGTTTATTATAGAAAACGAATTGTAACCAGATATCAATGTAGTGTCTGCATTGTCACTCATTTAACAGAGTTGAAAAATAACTTTAACGCTTACTTCGAAGAACGGATCAAATAGTTCGACCGGATAAACTGTATTTGTAATCCATTTCAAGACAACATACCAACTGAAATGTCAACAAAAGCAAGTGAAGAGATTATTGATTTATCGGAAGATACGTCACTGAAAAATTTTAATCGCAAGCAATTAGCAAAATTCTGGCTTTTGGTTGCTGACACTTATCCCTGCTTATCTGACGAAGCCTTGAAAATCCTCCTCCCCTTCACTACCAAATACTTATGTGAAGTAGGATTTCCTGCCATGGTTTCTATTAAGACTAAATACATAAATAAATTGGACGTATCGAATTCACTGCGATTAAAAGTGACTGAAATTGAAGTCGACGCTAATGTTGTTATTTATTTATTTATTTGTTTACGCCCATTAGGTATAGGCTTTTACCTAAAAAATATAACATAAAATTAAAAAGAACATACATTAAACAATATTAGTTATAAGTAGCAAAATATAAAAATTATGTTATGACAAGAAATAGACAACAAATGCATCCTTCCCATTAAAATATCACATATTTTTCGTAATGAAAAATTTCGATTATATTTGGACGTTTTTCTTTTTTTCTTAATTGAACAGTCTTTCGCATAGCTACAACATGTATTGGGAAAATGTGAGGAGGTGGGTCCCGAAAATTGAAAATTTTTTTGGTGGGTCGCGGTCCTGTCAATTTTGGGAACCACTGATCTAGTCCATTGTTCCGTATTTCGTCGCTACATTATGACGAAGGAGAAAGGGACCCGGTACTCCGCTAGCCAGTATATCAATGGCCATGGCAGTTTACAATAATAATCTTCGGCGCTACATCCCGGGATGGGACTTGGCCTCCACTAGGAGACCACCCCGTTGTCGTTGTTGAGATGGCTTTCGGCAAAGTCCATCCACCTCAACTTGGGTCTTCCTCCCCTATAGTCTATAGTTCAGCACTCTTTTAGGTTGTGAGAGTGCTTCCATTCCTTCTAGGTGCCCAGGCCACCTGAGCCTGGAGATTTTGATGTACCTTATCACATCTATATCATCATAGAGTTAGTACAGCTCATGGTTATACCTAGTTCTCCAGATATTATCGTCACGAGTGGGGCCGTAAATTCGTGGCAGGATCTTACTTTCAAACATACTAATTCGGGTCTCTTCTATTCTCATAGGCGTGTGCAGTGAAAACATGAAGCATGACTTTTACGTTAGCTTATATATAAAAAAATATAAACGAAATACTTCTTCTCACAGAATATTTTGATATATAAAAAATGAATAATATTTTAATAATTGTGATTTGATATTACGAGATATGTTTTATTTTGATTTTTATTCCTAACATATGATTACGTAAAAGTCGTGCTTCAATGTTTCCACTGCCCGCCCCTGCTAATATGTCGTCGCGTATATATAATAAATCCTATGTGCCGTTTAGTACATTCTGAGATGAACAAATCAATTTGTCAATTTTTCATATAAATAATGGAGATATACTAAAAACAACATAGCCGTTCATCTGGAAAGTCTGTGCAATTATTTTTTAAAACAGTTTTATTCGTTTATCTCAGAATGTACCAAAACGTCGCATAGGATTAATTATATATACAGTGACGATATGTAAATAATTGCAATTATATTGTACATTTTTCTTCTAAACTACTATTTTTGTCATTCCTTGACCCAATTTAAAACAATCATACGCAAAGTTGTAGCCCGACTTTCATTTCGTAGGTGCGCGACTTTCATCGGTCCCACCTGTCGCGCGACTTCGGGGGATGACCGTATTGCGATCCGCTCGTCTCGTAAACACCGTCGCCAGCAGAGCCTCAAATCCATCGTAAAGCCTGCGCGACAGGCCCCTCGTGAATGGATTATACCGTCGGCGTCCTCCAGGCCTCGCGGCTAGCGCCGGGTCACATTCGCGAGGCCCATTAACATCCGCGGCACACCCGAGGGTTAACGACACCGTCTGGGAATCTCTCGAAATTCCGCAGGAACCGGTTGTCCCGAAAGCCTCGCGGGAGGATTCTTCCTGGTTCTCCAACGGGGTTTGTCGTTTCAGGTTTTCGGCAAGTCGGGAGCTGCACGGAGGTGGCCGCTTTTTGCGCCCCCTCGCCCGGCCTCCTTTCTCGGCTCTCGGCGCGTTTAATGATTTCCTTTGGCGCTTTTCAAAAAATCACCCTTTCTCCGAAATGTGTCATACGCCAGTCTGACTAGTTGTATTGTTACCTGTGAATACTTTTAATCCGTTTTTTTATTACCTTTATACGCAAAATGTTTGCTGCTCTTTGTCACGCCCGTTTAGAATGTCCTTTTGTGGTATTCCGGATTTTTATTCCCAGTATTCCTGACATTCCTTCGCCGATCAACAATCGGGCTTAAAAATCGTGTCCTTGGAACGAGACATTTTCGTAAAATCTGTTTAATTTTCTTTGTAAATCTGTAATAATGTTTCTCATTTTATTTCTTGGACATTAACTATGTAACAATTTCTAGAAGTTTTATTGAAGTGTTTAATATTAATGAAAATCTTTTACTTATTTTTATACGAATTCGCAAGCGTTGTTTAAACTAACATTAAATATATAAATATATTTGGGAGGGTAGTGGTGGATATTTGGTGGAAGATGGGATAGATCAAAATAAGAGAACATCGTTAATAAAGTTTATTTACATGTTAATTTTGTTGACTATATTGATTTTTTTAATGCTTAAAATCTAATCAATTGAAGTATTTGTTAACATTTGCATTTAAAAGAGGAATTATCATTTTTGAAACTGTGGCCTGTTTCTAACAAACGATTTGCGAATTCTGAATAATTATTGTTACGTTAACGGTATGCTTCCTAATCCTAGTTCTGAAAAATTGTAATTATGTAGGTTTCCGCAAGTTATAATTATTCGTTACTGAGTAAAACTGTTTATTTTTAATATTATTTATATTCAGTAGTGTAGTCCTCGATAAAAAAGTACCAGGGCGGTATTTTATCCTCGCATATATGACGTATTAGGGCTGTTAACACTAGATTTTTTTTTGTTATATCACCCGAAACGTAGGTACTATCGGTACCTTATCGCAAACAAAAATTTTATCATGTATCATATGGCAAAGGATTTTTTTTATTAAATCTACAACACAACCAGGAGATAAGCCACTGCGTATATTGACTATACGGAATCTATAAATAATTCCTAGAAAATATTACGGGTGTAGTATTTTATCAGTGCATTCTGCTACTTTAAAAAAAAAATATTTGAGTGAAACCCGCTAGATGGCGTCAGGAATCCTACTCCATTTTATTGAACCTTGTAATTAAAAACTTGGTCGCGTCCTGTTGAACTCGTATTATTGGAAAAAAATATTTGTTTCACCAATAATGTAACACACATATGGATAAACGGCCTGGATGTAACCGATACCCAGAACTGTATAAGATTCAGCCTAAGAACGAGAAGAGCCGAACCCAACAGCCTATCTAGGCAATGAGTTGGGACAATGCAATGAAGATGATAATGTAACACTACGAAAATAGCGGTCACTATATTTTAATTGGTTAAATTATCTTGTTCTTCTTCCTAGTTTATCTTGCATCATGCCATAAATACATTAAAAAAAACTGCAATTTATGGATAGCTTTTGTGCTTTTGAAGATCGATGCATTTTTACGTCTCACAGACTAAGGTGTGCACTGCTTCGATGACAAAACTACATCTCAGGGTATTTCCTTATATCGTTGTCATGATCTAAGTTATCTTGTCTTTATACAGAGTATAGGGAAATATAATGATTTATGTTTCTTGAAATACTCGAAGAGCGATATTTTAATAACGATGACTTTCGATAAGGCAGACACAACCACAGCTATAGTCTTTCTTATTTCATCTTATCTCTTAATAAAATAAAAGTGTTTCCTTACTTCCTAGTAAATACTGTATCATAGCATGTTATTGGCCTTCTCCAATTTGCAAGGCAGCTGGTTGCTCTAAAGTCCAATACATGACATAACTTGATAACTGCACTTCTTGCAATACCAGAAAGAGTTGGAGGTCCCTTCGACCGCTATTTCGCTCACTGACGCTTCTTCATAATATGGTCGAATCGGTGTACCGACTATTGCGTGCGAGACAATTGCGCGCCGACAATAAAATGCAATACAAAAGTGTACGAGGACATGAATTCCCATGTATTTCATTTAAGAGTCTCTCAAAGTTGAAAAATAAATAAAAAAACTAACCCATAAAAACCATGTTTTTATTATACTCCCTTTCTCATTTGTATTGTTTCCTATTTGATATTCTATCAACATATTCCTCTTGTTCATGTTGAAACTCTATTCCATGTATATCATTATCCTTAAAACTTAAAATTAAACGGGGGCACGGCATCGGCAAAACCGTCTGATCGGACCCATGGCTCGAGTCAGACTAGTTGACACAGGTTTCGCGCCTTCTCCACGCGTCGGGCTCCTTTCTCATTTATATGGTTTCCAATTTGAAAAAATCGTTAAATTTCGAAAAATCCAAAACTATACTATAATTAAAAAAATTTGAACGAAAATTTGTTAGATCAATTTTATCGTCGCCACGAGTCTGCCCGCAATGTTTCAGCTCGAAGGGAGTAAAAAGTACATAAAGGTAATGATTTGTGAACATATTGGGCATAAAAACCTGTAATTTCACCTTTAACATTCGAATCAATACAATTACGATGTATATTGACAAGGAAAATGTCACTTCATTATCATTCATAAACTTTTTCATGGACTGTTTAACAAAATTTCTACGTGTTAGGTTAAAAAAGCTTTATTTTTTAATTTTTTTGATTTTGTAGTTTTGTTCTGCGCGCTATTTTCGAGACGTAATTATCTGCGTGCTGTTGTCGAGAATGTACTGCGCGCTTTAGCTTTGCGCGCAGTAGTCTGCGCGTGATTGTCGGCGCGCAATTGTCGGATGTCTGTCAATCATTCATTATTTGGGCTTCAACTGGTCGATGTCAGTGTAGATTATCTTGCTCTGAGAACCTTTGGCGTGCTGTAGTAGCGCAATTATCGAAGGGTTTGTTTGAAAACGCAACGGAAGGCCATTTGCATATAACTAACAGCACACTACGTAAGTATATTGCTGTATTTCTTCCAGAGTTTTAAATACCATCGCTTTCCCATGTACGCGTTGGGAAGTGTCGAGTGTATTTCAATGCGCTTAAAGTGTTGTAAAAATGCACATATATTTTAATGTCGAAGGGTGCATTTCTTTTGTTTTAATTCACGCGGTCCTGTTATTAATGGAGTTTTGCCATGCTGGCGTCAGGTGGTCTTCATAGGGGTCACAACTTTACCTCTTTCGCATTTCTCATGACTCCACGAGCCTGACGGTATCAGACCATATGGGTCATTCTGTCTTTACCGCTTGGTCAAGCGGTAAAGACGTCAAGCGAGTGAACGTGTTCAATTTGTTTGTCAGTTGTAATCAATTCTCATTTTTGAATTATTATTATTATCTAAATCAGTTTCTTTCAAATATTCGAATGGACTTTGCTAGAGACCTCTATAGTCCTTCCCATGACATATTGTACACAGATTTTGCAGCTGAAAATGATACCTGTATGTTTTTAAAGTGAAATAAATATTAAGCAATATTCTTTTTAATTTACGTATACAGGATTATTTGGAAAACATTAATAACCTCGCAGGACTATATTCCTGTTTTGATGATGAGTCGAAAATGTTCAGGCAATCATGAATTAATATCAGTAGTTATGGAGATATACGACATCAAAGTTTGCATTTTTTTTTCAATATTTCTGACTTATGTTTTGTAAAACGTTGGACTATCTTTACAGTAACTTATATCGAATATGAAAAATTTATTCCCCTTAATACAAGTCAAATAAAATAATAAGAAACCTTCGAATTCCAAACAGAAAACATTCCAATTGGAATTTCTTCAGTGTTTTTATTATTTTATTTAACTTATATTGAAACGAATGAATTTTTCATAATCATATAAGTTACCGTAATGATAGTTCAATGTTTTGTAAAAACCAAGTCAGAAATATTGGAAAAAAAATCCACACTTTGATATTACATAACTCCATAAAAAACCATATTAGGTCATGGCTGCTTAAACATTTTCGACTCATAATCAAGGCAGGAATATAGTCCTGCGAGGTTATTAATGTTTTCCAAATTAAAAAAATTAAAAACCCTGTATTTAGATATTACAGTCAGATTACCCTATATTTTACAGTCATTAAGAATGGATTTCCATGTATTCCTTATACATGGAAATCCATTCTTAATGACTGTAAAATCTTTTCAAAATTAGTTCCTAATAACCCGATTCCAAGTACAGATGCAGTAAATGAACATATTAATATAACTAACAATAACGGAATTTCCAACAATAATAGAAGAATTACCAGGTCACAAAGTAAATTCAGCAATTAGGCTTCACTTGGATCTCGACTTCTGGAGTTAACGGGTGTGCTTGCCATCAATTCAAAACAGAACTCGAAATACCAGGCGCAAAATCCCTTTGAAAATGGCCAGTGCTATCTGTCCGAAACGTTGGGTACAATATAACAGTTTTTCTCAAGACTACAATACGCGGGTTATCCTAGAAAATAATCCTTCATATATATATATATATATATATATATATATATATATATATATATATATTTTTTAGTATTAATTTCTTTGGGGGTAACCGCGTCAAAATCTGGCCTCCGAAGGACCATTCGTCAACCGACTTTCGGTCGCCTGAACCACAACAGGCACATCTTATATCTAAGTATATAATATATATTATATATATATATATATATATATATATATATCGTTGTGGACTTTTTTATAAAACTTTTTGAGTTCTACCACTTCTCTATAGAAAGTATTTAAATATGTCTTACCGTTAAGGCAGCGTTCGTAAAAAACACATCGCTCGACCATTTTTTCGTCGAGTTTAGTTGTAAAATAGGTCACCACGAAAAACAGGATAATTATATAGTCTATGTCCACCCTGAAAGTCCATTCTAAATATTGGTGAAAGAATTTTTGAAATCGGATGAGTGGTTTCGGAGATTACCTCCTACATCCAAACTTACGAACTTTACGTCTTTAAATATTAGTATAGATATACTCTAGAAGACCCCTGAAAATTATAATTTTCAATTTATTTTTTAGACCAGTATATATTTTTAACGATATTTTAAATGTATTTTACTTCTATTTGTGAAGCATTTCTTATTTTTATATTAATACTTAGATATGATGCACATACATTATTTATTACGGAGTAAGACCACAGAGACTTTTTATACTTTTTATTGATGTAACTATTGTACATATATATTTTTTTATTATCATTATTTACTGCATATATTGAATAATATTTTTCTTTTAATAATTATTTTTAAAATTTCAAAATACCAGAGTTATGTGCTGTCCCGCAAAGATCATTCTCCGTGACGTGCGCAGCTGATGGAGATAAGTATCGAAAGTTTATAAGAATATCGAAAAAATCACTTTTCGATTTTTTCGCTAATGAGATTTCTTAATGTTTTCTATTACGCGCGTTTTGTAGTACACTCACAAATGTATGTCTTTCTAAAAGTCTTCAATGTTCGTTTCAGTATTATTTTATGACTAAAAATTGAAATTCAATTTTAAAAGAATGTCATTACAATTAAAATATCAATCTTCGTGAATGGTATAACAAAGAAAATAATGTAAACTGGGTAAACCATGAAACATTGCTAACTTTGTGTGTTATTTCAGCAATCACCTTATTTTT
Source organism: Agrypnia vestita (assembly GCA_016648135.1). Taxonomy (NCBI): domain Eukaryota; kingdom Metazoa; phylum Arthropoda; class Insecta; order Trichoptera; family Phryganeidae; genus Agrypnia; species Agrypnia vestita. The sequence goes on from JADDOH010003855.1 coordinate 39,207, forward strand.
CAATTGAGTAAGGTAAATGATAGAAGTCTCGCAGAGACGAAGCTGAGAATATGAGAAACATGTATAAAAGTATTTTTATACGATAGCCCAGGGCTTACAATCTCTATCACTCTACACAATGCAACGTTCACCAATTCCATTATAAGAACATTCCACACATTATCAAATTTTGAAAGTTCTGTAAATGTTCGAAATCTGAGAATCTATCGTTTATTTGAATGGAGTATGCAAGAGAAATTTGTCGTCTTTTCTCATAAACTAGTATAGTTACACCTACATAGATTTTCGCAGCTAATTTGTGTTCTCAGAACATACCTATATATAAATATATTTCCGTATTTTTCGGTTACTCAACATTTCTGCTCCACTTTATTCTATGCTATTATTTTATTCTTCTTGGTCACTTTTACATACAGACTGGAGCTTTCCACGTGGTTGTTAATGTCATGCCATTTTCAAAATAATTGCATTGCTCCCTTGCATTTCACGCAGACTCATAAGATTTTTCAGAGGATCCATGTCCTTCTATTATTATTTCAGCGGTCGATGAACGAAGGAACTTAAAGAAAAAGTATATTCCTGCTATCCTTAATCCATAGGAATTTAGTACCGTGCATTATGATTTGCCATGAGTGTGCGAGACGCGGTATCCTCAGCACAGGTAAGCACTTCCGCAAAACATCCCCCTCTTCGTATCAGGGTAGGAAAAATGAAACACAATTATTGTGCCATATGGTATTCTGTGCCCCCTTATCAAGAAATGTCTGGCACGTTTAGTTCCGTTCAAGGTGTAATTTATGCGTGTGAATGCTTCATGCTAATTTGTTGATTTTATGGTCTTCGTGCTGGATACTTCCTCGATCACTGAGAAGGGGTGCTTTGAAAACAACCAACAAGGATATTAATTTTATACCCTTAAATGGTCAACAAAAAAGCAATACATCAAACCATTCTTAACCAATTCACAACGAGCATGCTATCTTCTTTTTCAAATTGCCAAATGTTCTAATTTTAAATTAATTTGTAAACAGTTACTATAAATTTCCTAAAACCTGTCAAAAACGACGTATTTTTATTATATACTTCGGCCGCTAGTTACGTCTGTGAGAACGGCGCTATCTAGAGTAACGTAGCGTCTTCATGACGTTATTGATGGGCATTATTAAATAGAGAATTATGCTTTTTCGCTTCTTATACTTTGATTGAGCCATCTGGTAGCGTTAGTGACAGACATTGTTACGGAGAGATTCATATATTTTGAGTAATATCAATGACATGCGATAAAGTAATACATGCACTCATTAGTTTTAATTTTCATTTATTAGTTTTCATTTCATTTTATTTTGAAATTATACTATTTTGTAAACGGAATGAGATCAGCTATTGGATTCAAGGATGTTACGAAAGGATTACGAAATTATTATTATTGGGGGTTGGAGATACTTAACCAACATTCTGCAAAATGTAAGCAGACACCTTATAAGTTCCACATCATCATCATCATCCTCGCTATTGGCTTTATACTCCATAGTGGATCTGGCCCTCCTCCATATTTTTTGTGCAACCTTGAAATTGGACTTGGTGTAAGGTCTACAAACATTCCATGGAAACTACAAATATCAAAATACATCTAAGTACATTGTCGTTCCATGATGTCTTAGGCATTCCCAGGCTCCTGCATCTTGTCCGGTGTTTGGACAACAAGTTACAAATACCCCCACTTGATCAGAGAAACCTAAGAAAAATTTTAAGAAGAAGGAATGAGGTGACTTAAAAAATATGAGACGCAAAAATTCCAACAGGCAAATTATTTTAAGTTAAATATTTAAAATCAAAATATCAGTGTTAGATGCGCACCTTAAATGTTACCCCTGGGAATTATTTTGCAATATTCACTTTGTTTGTAGTAAAACTAGTTCAGACTTGCATCAGACTGTGTGCACCATCTGATGCAATTTCCCCGATTCATAACCATCCCCCCTATTAAAATAGGTGCCTCAAATGATTGTACAGTAAGGAAAAGGGGGAACGCAATATTATTTAATTTACTACCTATCTGTGTATCTGCCGAATTTTTCATTAAAAATATTAGGACGTATTTTTCACATCTTATTTATGTGTTTATTGTTTACCTTGATGTTTTAGTTTGCCTGTTTATTGCATTGATGAGAATAAATATAAAAAATAAACGAGACTGAGGTAAACGTCGGTCTTTATTTCTTTCCATTTCTACTTGAGAGAGAGAGAGAGTGAGAAAGAAGTAAATGAAGTTTATCCATCAAATGTCAAAATAAAATATATACGAGTCCAAGGCGACAATGACAATTTTGCCATAATTTTACAGGACGCTGCGCTGTGGGAGAAGAAATTAATAAGAAACCTGAGAATCGTGAAGTTGTGTTTGCGATAGGTAGTTCGGTAATCCATTTGAAGCTCTGTCAAACCAGACCGCCTGGAAAAGAAGGTACCGGAGAAATCAATCCTTTTTCTAAAGGCATTGCAGACTTCAGACACTGAAAATAAAGGTGTTTTACTTTGAGAGAGATGTGTGGAAATATACAAATCTCCTTATTTGAGTATGACGAACACCGACGTATACCCACGTCTCGTTTATTATTTTTTTAATTCTAATTTCTAATAATCTAATTTCTTCGTCTATTAAGTGTTCGGATAACAATCTAAAGATCCCAATATTGCTATTTTCGGAATACGACCGTATATTTCGTATTACGTATGCTATACTTGCCATCCTGCCCATTGATTACCCATGCTGCCAAAATACACACCGATTTTATACCTTATTTCTTATCGTTTGCATATTGAAATGGGTTGATGTATGAGTTTTTAATGTTTTTTATATGTAATGTAAACCTCGAGAAAACATTTCTTATTATCGAACTGAAAACAGATGGCTTGTGTTAAACTAGAAGAGTGAATTTTTAATCCCTTTTTTGTTCTTATTGATAGCAAGCAACATTTGAAAAAATATAAAAAATATGTGTATCAAATGTTTATAAAAGATATCCCTTCGTATTTTTTTATTCTCCTAGTTGGTACTCTCAGGTATCAAAAAAGTGCATCTCTGCGGATTCTTGCGCATCGCTTCGCACCACTCTACCCCTAATATTGTGGGGGTCAATTTCCCCCCAGAAGAGCTCTGATCCGGCCTCGAGGTTCCCACCCCACCGTGGGAATGCGCCCTCGTACCCTCCGAGCCGCATTGGCCCACCTTCCCCCATTCCCATACGGTCGGAAGATTTTCTAATTCGTAATCAGCGTCGCACTGTATGGCGACGGGGGAAGAGAAAGGTTAAATGGACTCTGGTATTTTAGTTAAAAATTATTGCATATTAATTTGTGACAGTGTATTCTAATCCTTTATGTTTATATATTTCTAATTTCGTTTCAAACGTTGTCTTCTTAATGTACAGGTACATATGTTTTAACTTTATACTTAATGATTTATCTTCATACTTCACTAATCACAAGTATCTTCATAATTATTTTTGAGTCCTTGCTTGTGAATATATTTTTTATATATATTCGTTTATAAAGTTCAAATGGGTATAATTGTGTACTCATTATTTTTTTAAATAATTTTAGCATTATTTTAAGCATTTTTCTATCTACTGCTGTATGAAAACTTTCTCAAATGTCTCCCACTTTTCTCTGTCCAGTTGCCAGTTTTCTCACATTCTTTTCCGTGCATTGTTATTAGCTGCCAAATGTCTCCCACTTTACTCTGTTCATTATTATTAGCTAACGAGTAACTTCAACTCTTCTCTGTCCATTTACATTGGCTGCCAAGCGTCTCCTACTCTTCTTTGTCCATTCTTATTAGCTGCCAAGTATTTCCGTAAAATTGAATGTTTCGTCTCTTGATTCTCATACCAGATGATTGCATTCGCTTGTCTATTGCTGAAGTTTTTGGAATTTTCTTTTGTTGATAGTCCATATTTCGCAGCCATGCGTTAGCACTGAATGTATACATTAGTTTGAAGATTTTTCTTAGGGTAATATATAGGATAACATACATATTCAGACGTCCCAATGCACTTCAGCTCACAATGTTTTCTGCTGACAATTCCTTCGAGACAAGGATGTGCTTGCCGCTATGGATTTTTTTTCATTTATTAATGTATCCAAGCACACCACAAAAAACACCCAAAGTTAAGAAAATCAACCGCACTAAGCTATGAGGGCGATAAGACATAATTATACAGGTTGTCTCAAAAAACTCTACAGGTGGATTCCTGCCTCGGTAATGAGTAAGAAATGTTGAAGCAACTATGTCTTAATATCAATAGTTATGGAGCTATACAACATCAAAGTTTGCATATTTTTTCAATATTTCTTACTTATTTTTGGCAAAAAGTTGAACTATCGAGTTAAAACTCTACAAGGGAATATGGAAGCACCTTGTAGAGTCTTTCGGCCCCCGACCCTACTAGGACAAGGGGATGAAGATGATGGTGATTATAAAAAATTCGCTCGCCTTGATATTCAATAAAATGTTTAAAAGCATGCAAAAAAAATCTGGTTCGAATTTCTGGACGACTTTGATAATCATTAACTCCTACATTTTATAGTGGACATATAGTTGGACAAGTTACATATAGGTCATAAAAAAATACAAACTTTGATGTCTCGTATCTCCTTAACTGTTTATGTTTAACACAAAGTGTAAAGAATATTTTCTATTAAAATTTTTATGAAAATGACCGAATTTTTCACTTCTAGCCACGAGTGAAAATAAATTTTACTTCCATAATGATTGGATCGTGGTTTAAGTACAGAAAAAATATGATTCGTCAAGAATTATTACATATTAAAATTTTTCGAATTAGTGTCGTATTAATGAATAAACCCGAGAAACAAAACGCGTGGTCACCGCGGAGTTGCATTTTTCACATGGGGTCGTTTTGTATGCAGAATTGGGGTGGCCGACTCACACGTCTACCTGTCATTGTGTGCGTCATCGGGGATCACCCGAAAGGGAGGTAGGTACCTCAGCGGACAGGGACGTCTCGTGCGAGCGTAATGCGGTGGTCAAGATCGGAAATAAAAGTTAGATTTAAAACAGTAATATTTACTTACTTTCTTCGGCGGTCCCTCGTTGCGAGGACGATGTCTGCCATGTTATTAATTATGCATCTGAGCGTGGCTGAGGAGCCCTGTTATGGAACCGCAACCTTCCACAAGCACACGCATCCTGTGGGTAGTGGGGTTCTGTGAGATATGTTTTGCTCCTTTTCTTTCCTCTTTTTTCAGGAATTGCATCAGCCCCATTTCGTTCGCTTGTTTCCTTGGCACAGCGTACTTTTTGGCACCATTGTGCTCGTTCATGGGTAGCGATTTCCCACTTTTCAGGATCTATCCCGCGTCTGCTCAGGTTCCCCTTCAAGGGTGACTTTGTTTCCTTTTTTTCGGCCCACCCTGTCTTCTTTTGCCATGTGATAGCTGCGCAAACATAATTTGTTTGGGGGAACTGCGTTACAGCCATACACGCACACAATGGTCTGCCCATCTTAGTCGGTGCCTCAGGAGCGTGATTTCGACAATGGGAATGTTTTCCTCTTCCAAGACGCTTATGTTTGTTCTGCTCTCTTCCCATTTTATGGCTAGGATCTTCCTCAACCATTTGTTGTGGTATATCTGGAGGGACTTTAGTATTCAATTGTCTTTCTTAAATGGAAAGATCTATAATAATGCTATAGCTTTATAGACAAACTAATACTTTAGTGCTTTTGCGCAGCTCTTACTTATTAAACACTCGTTAAAACAATATTACTATTACCGTATTGTGTAAAAAAATTAAAAGAAACAGTCACAATGACGTAATTATAGAGTGCCGTCGGCAGCGGCGTCATTTGTTGGCACATTTCATACTTTGGAATTTTTATTTTTAAATAATAATTAAGGTGTTTTTATTTATACAACTAACTTTTATTTAGTGAGGAAAGCCTCAAAATACGGAAATAAATAGAATATACTATTTAAAAACATCTCTTTATATAAATAAAAAGCGTATTTAAATCAAGAAAAAACATATTTAAAAATTGCGAATTTAAAACATTATAACTTTATTAATGTTGAATATTTCTTAATTTCCTTTGTGCGGATTCTAGACAACGAAGTATTCTTTATACGTATAAAAAAACATGTTATGCGTACATATAAATATTCTTTAAAACTTTGCGCTGCCTAGGACACCATAAAAGATTTTTTTGGCTGCGGTCTTTCGATTAATTCTTATATTTTCTTAATTATTGTAAATTTTATTGTAAAAGTTAATTACTTTTACATAGGAACAAAAGTTTCCCCAAAAAAATCAGTCTAGAGTGTATGTATTCTGATATAAATGAATAATAAAAACTCAAAAAAAATCGGCGAAATATGCATTTGCAGTGAATGTCCAGCCTTATTTACCCAGATAAAATTCGTCCTTTACACCAAATCATTAAATATTTTAGAAGATATGACGAGTTTAAAAAAAATAAAACGCGTACAAAACTGTACCGGGCGACGTCGGGCCGGGTCGCTAGTTTTAAATATTTTTTTAATTTTTTTTTATTTCATAAATGTTTCACATAAAGTATCAGAAGATTTAAGGTGGGGAGGGACGTCACTGTAAGCATGCAGTACCTACTTGCAATTTGGATAAAGGTTGCCGCCGCTAAATGAACGGTGATTGCAACACCGGGATCCGCAAAATGAACACAATGGGACTTAGTATCAATTATGCTGGAAATCTCACGATTTCAACCCAAAAAAGTATGGGAATTTTTATGTGTTTGTTGTAGGAGAGGGCGCGAGACTAAGTGGACCCGCGGTTCAATAGACGGACCAACGATACGAAAAAAAATTAAACAAAGATTACAGGGAGTCCCGGTTTCGGGGCTTAGAGGGTGGGTATATTGATGTGGGAAGCGAAAATAATGATGAATGTTTCCAACATAATGTATGTATTTAAATGTACAATTTATCTGAGAATGCGTTCAAGTTGTATCCACAATGAGTGTATATTAGTGTACCGATTCCTACTAAATTATCGTAACTAACAAATGAGTCATTTCAGTTATTCTAATATTTCGCACATATTTAATACATATTTTAGTGGCAGTGTTTCCTGTTGTGGGGGAGTCTCCTTTATTCGATTTGAACAAAAAATATTTGAGTGAAATGTCGACGGTTACGGAGATAATTTATATCATTTGTATTTTTTTTTTAATGTTTATGACTTATCTAAATATAATAATTTTGTTGTCTATCTGTCGGACCGTTACGTCCGTAACTTGTTGGAGTTAAAACTTTAGGTGATCAGGCAGCTCACACAACACAACAACAACAAGGGTCGCCGCATCAAATTACACGGTCTTAAGATTTTTATATTATTATTTTATTATATTTAGTTTTAGGTGTAAGCAAATAAGGCACCTTAAAAAAACAAATGATTTTCTATTCGTGGTTTTCAGCTTCCTGCAATTATTATGTCCCGTGATTTTTCACGGGTGTACGGGCTAGTTTTCTATTAAACGTTGAACTTTCATTGTAATAACTTATTTATATTTCATTCTGTTTCTGTATGTAGGAATTGTGCTTTTTTTAGTGTTTTTGTAGAAGTGCGCTAGCACGGTTTTTTCACGTCTAAATCGTCTAATTTATTAAATATTTCTACTGTCCTTGTATTTTTTTCTGAATATTTTAAGGATTGTTTTAAAAAAATCTGGATTTATTTTTAGAATATATTTAATAAATTTACTGTCACTAAAATACGTTTCAAATACATGCGAAATACTTGTACAACTAAAAATTACCTAAGAGTTACAATATTTTGTATAGGAGTCGATACTGGTATTTTAAACTCGTTTTGGGATGGACGCGAAAAACTTACACAAGACGGTTTCTATGAAAAAAATATTTTTAAATAATTACCCACCTGCAGTACTGCATTATGTTAGATTAACAAGTTGTATTAGAACTAAAAGCTTTTAAGATTTTTTTAATGTGTGAAGGTGGTGTCATCCCTGCATGCAGCGGAGATGAGATCCCTTAGACGTATGTGTAGAAAATCCATTTATATAGAGTAAAGAATTAAGATATTAGGAATGAATGTAAATCGGATCTTAGCATAATTAGTAGAACTAAAAAAGAGTCGCTCAGGTGGTTTGGTTATGTTAAGCGAATAAATGAGGAAATAATGATAAAAAAGATATATAACGCGAGTGTTGACGGTGCCAGAAAGAGATGGCGACCGCGAAAGATGTTGCACAATCGATTAACCAGATACTGGAAGATGGTTCCGTTATAAGCCTCAACAACCGTCGAGCTTGTATGCGAAGTTGTATGAATGTGGATTAGGCGAGACTTGTATGTTAGGACAGAAGAGTATGGCGCTATATCCTCTCTAAGTATCATCCCTTCTAAAAGAATTCTTTGTAATGGTTATGGATTCGTAAAATTATTATAAACTAGCGAGCAAATAAAATGGGGCATCCTTTCCCGTGCGTTGGAAGTATAGACCTAATATAGAATATAAAAGTAATCATCCTTGCATACATCGCTCAGGTCTTATGTGCCCAGCTTGGTCAATGGCGCAAAGAGCATTCAGCGTTTTATGCAGTTTATTTATCGCTAGACCTCTTTGTCCTTTTGGTAAGATTTCCAAGGTTTCGAATGAATATGTTAATGCTGCATTCCGAGTTGCGAGCCTCGCTGTTGGCAACGATTAAGATAAATGCGCTTCTTTGAGCAATCACAAAGGTGATGAGTTCCATCAGGACGATGCACGTCTCCTTACCCCTCGAGCCATGAGTCGGGGTCAAACTCGTACTCCAGACCTTGCGATGCTCATTAATACCACGCATAAAGAAAAGTCTACCATTGCGGTTTACGCTTTTTTTGAGGGCAAATTTGAAAGGCATCTGATACATTACATAGGAGTTATGTGTAAATTTCCTTTTAATACGGATCGGTGTATATGTACCTACATTTTTCAAATGGAAAAACAAACAAATTAAATTCGTTCCTGGGTTTTTCCCGGGTATCGGTTCCAGAAACGTCGGCCAAAAAGTTTTTAGACAAACGCCGATGGGGAAGAAATAGAAGGAGATACTGGATTTACCACGTGGACAGAGCGGATTCGACAAGTAAGAACAGCAAAGAACCAGATACCTGCAGGCAACAGACCTTCAGGAAGACCACCAAAACGATCGACGAACAGCGGGTTATCCATATACTAGAAGTAGAAACTGAGAAACAACAACACATACTCGTAACACAAGCAGAAGAAGAAGATATTATAGGTATTTGAAATGCAAATCAGTGGTCTAAATAATCAAGAATTATTCTCATGCTTTATCCATTCACCGGACGCTGGCTGTGGAGCCCTTGAGGTGAAATTTTTAAGAAAATGGCGCTTTATAAATGATTATTTATTATCACTTTGTTTACTAGCCGGCCAAATCATTGCCTCATTTTTTTGAACCATGATGCGTCCCAACTGAAGCAACAACATTATTAATAAACGCATTTGTTATTTCTCTGTAGTGGTATTTATGCACATCTTCCGAAACAGGAAATAAATAACTTATTATCCGTATTTAATACCGCTGGAAGACTCATAACCGGTGTTTTAAAGTTTGCTCATCTTCAAATCTTCACTGGCTTAAATGACCAGAGAGGATTGAAGATAAGTTATGCCTCACAATGTTCAAGGCCATTCACCGCGTGGCCCCTCAATAAATTACAGAATTCTGCATTCCATCTGCCCCGAATACTAGACAGCTAACACTTCGCTCGGTATCAACATAAGTAAGCAAATTGCGTCCACAAAACCAACTTCGATGACCGTGTTTTATTGATCCGTACATGCTCTATTTTCAGACCAAATGTACGTATTCAGAAGAAAATCCTCGTCTTCAGTCAACATTTGAAAAACGGTTCGTCAGTCTTCTTGATTTTCTTTTCCCACTTGTTCCAGGGTTTGGTCACATCCCTGGATAAGAATCAACGTTAAATAAACAGCTCGGATGTATGCGTGCTTTATGAGAGCTGTTATTAAGATAAATTTTGCAACTTGCTCTAGACTTTGGCTCAACAGCTGTCGTTCCTATTCGTGACACACGCATTCCTCGAGTGTGCCCGCCAGCACCAGCATAATGCGTCCCGGTCCGTCTCCAATTGTCCTTTATCGTGTCCGCAGAGTAATGCCATTAAGTCGTACAGAAAGACAAGGCAGAATTAACTCATTAATACCGTGTCACACGTCCGCGAACGACACATTCCTTTCAGAGCTTAGGCTCGTCATTAATTACGGACAAATAAGTATGGACATGCAACTTATGCTCTCCATCGGTCTTACAATACAATCGTATTAAAAAAATATATACAGTGACCTGCAAAATTTAGAGGACACGTAAAATTAATTAAAATATTGTTAATTAAAATATAACAGTTGCAATCAGGGTTCGAGGATGCATATCCTCGGATATATATCACCATATGGCAGCATATTTATGGCCTGATTTTTATTTTTGATATATATCCAAAAAAAAATCTGCGGTCGTTAAATCTAGATTTTATCCACAGAACCATAATTATTAATTATGATATATTATTGAGGACTCACATAGACGAAGCTATTTATATGAGAAACGTGTACGTTACTCATACAAATAGCTCTGTGAGACTTCTATGATTAATCTTAATTAAAAATAAATAATTATTTAAATATGTTTTCGTTTTACTAATTTTTTTTGTACATATTTCTTGTCCAATAATTTCATTTATTCTCTGGATAACAGGATTGTTACATATAAAAATGTCTCAACACCAATGGTTATTTCTCCACAAAACTTCAGTTTTCGTAAAGTGAGAAATATAGAATTTATGAAATGATCGAAAAAGCATGTCGAAGCATCTTTTAGCTGTATATTATTTATTTTATATTAATAATATAACATTCATTTATTTTAATTTGTATTTATCATGAAGATTTTTAAATTAATAGATTGTTTTAAAAAGTTGTATTTTATTATTAAAAATATTATTCAGTGTCCTGACAATTTTGCAGGTGACTGTCAATTAACTATTTCGTTGAAAGTACTTATTGAAGACGCTAAGGATTGTTTTTCTATCTTATGTACACATATTTTGGAACATCCGTATTTCATTCGGTCGATGAGCTCATGCCTCAGCACTGTGGTCCCTAAATTCGCTTCTACAGCGCGAACAGTTTGCTTCAACTCATCGCTATTCTGGTCCATGTTCAGAGCAACGTGTAGACGTATCTTGGACTTAGTCTATCATTCTTGTTGGAGGTAGACCTAACGCTCTTCTTCCTTACATTTCCAGTGATCGCCAATTTTTTCAGGATATCTTTTCCAAGCCAAGTATCCAGCAACCCGTTTGCTGTAGTTATGTTACAGAGGGCTTTTCTGGAGTGCGGAGTTCCTGGAGAATATAACTATTCGGTCGTCTTACATTCCTAAGCTCCCTCTCTTTGACCACCTTACCCCCACTCTGAGGTATAAATGCGTATTATTTTATTCTAAATGTTGTTCATTTGTGCACTCTAGGATCCTATGGAATATGTATTAATACCCCCGGACATCACCCTCACAGTATTTAGGGCCTGCGCAAAACAAAGATGTTCTCTTTTTCCACCCACCTAATGGACAGCCAGTATGCATGTAAAGTAACACATATAAGATAGTCATTAATGCAAAAAATCATTTTTTTAGTATTTGTTATGTTATCGAACGTCAGCGATAATACTAACGATCATGATTGTACTGATGGTGTACAAAAGTCTTCAAAGAAAGGCACCACAATATTTGATGGACCTCTGTATCCCGGACAATATCACTGGAAGGCGACTCACACTGCGGTCAGCTAAATCGGAGGCACTCTGCAGGCTGGTAGTACCAAGGAGACCTGGAGCCACCAAGTTTGCCAAACGTGCTTTCAGCTTTGCGGACCCAGCTATGTGGAATCAGCTGCCTCCAGTGTTGTGATCCATGAAAAATCAAGAATCATTCAAAAAGAGGCTAAAAAATCACTTCTTCAAGATGTCACATCTGAAAAATTATCATAAATATAAACATTATCTTGCTTCTTTTTCTGCTAGCAATATTGCTTTATATGAAGCAATGCTGGATCTTGTATTTTTCTGTATGCATGGCCAACAAACACGTGCATTGCTTTTTTCGGATTTTTATTGTTGTACGGATTTATTTTTCCTTTCACATCTGTATCATGTTGCCCCTATCATCTCGGCTTACTTTGAGAGAGCGCTTTAGCATTGTTTTTAGTGAGTTTTATTTATTTATTTATTTATTTATTTATTTACGGGAAACTAACAGTACAAATAATAATCAGGTTACACATGAATATTAAATAGTACAGCGACCATCTTACAAGTTACCACAGAATTAACACGTTATGTATTAAAATATACCAATAATAGCTTAACAATATACAAAAAATTAAAGGTTTCTTTTAAGAACAAACCAAGAGAGTCAAAGAATTAAAGATAAATGGGAAATCAGGAGTGGGAAGATAGGACATAATTTGTAAAAAGAGAAAAAGATATATCTATAGCATAAAGATATGTAAGCAGTACATCTATATATAACATATACGAGGTCTGGACAAAAGAAGGAAATTGTATTAAAAAAAGATTTGTAACTGAGGTGGATGTCCAAGAGTTTTAAAATCATAGACTGAAGAATTGAAGTGATCCAAGTCGCCGAATTTAGTGTTGAACAAATTAGACGAGCGATATATAAAAGAGTTTTGCCGTTTGTTGATATATAAAAGTTGGTATTACAAAGGTCAAGACTCATGTGTAAGATGTTTAATATATAAAAGTTGGTATTTAAATGGAAGGCTCATGTATAAGATGTTTGAACTTTTCGAATTGAGAGATATTCTCCACAAAAAAAAAATTCTCCACATCAGATTTCTCGCTTTCTTACCTCATTTCACGATGGTAGCAATTTACTTATTCATTCATGCCACAATAATTGTTGGTCAAAGCCCGGAGGGTACCATCCCCCATTTTTGACCATACGTATCCATCGCGCTTTGTCAGGCCGACAAAGCCGCTGCCAGGATAATTATTTTAAAACGTCGAAATTCCACTTAGCGTGTGACGTAATTATTCCTCCGTGGGTTTTCAGTCCGCGAGGCCTCGGCGGCGTCGAACCGCCGTCCGCGCGCTCGGCTCGGAATCCCCGGCGCTTTTTGCGTGGCGCTTTTTGCGATTGAAAGCTTTCAATAAGTAGCAGCGCGCGACGCAGCTTGCAAAAGGAAGAGCAAGAGGAGGTCTTTATGGGAGAGACAGCGTTTCTATGTGTCTTTTCACGGAGAATGCTCCGAGCATCATTCATTCCTCATTCCGATTATAGCGAGACTGCATTCGCGCAGTACCTGCTGCATTTTATGTTACGAAATTGCCCGCTGAGATTGATGGGCGGCGCACATGAATCGATCTTGTCCGGCCATCCGCGATGAAATCAACTCCGACTTCTTCCTCGATGCTGACTGGCTGTTGTCTGTGTATTATAGAATTCATTTTTTATATCAATCATTACCGGGAATCCATTATCTTTCGTCTAGAATGGACCATCTGCGAAGCGATATAAATTTATTACAAAATAATATTATTCTATTTTAGTAATAATACGTAAAAAAATCTAATAAATGGCAAGGAATGATTGAATACATGATTAAAGATTACGGTCGTTCGAAATTTTGTTATAGAAACAACGGATATGTTTATACGAACTTTATGGATGTGTAGAAATAGGATTCTCGACATCTATTTATTTTATAAGATATTAACTGAATCATTATTTATTAATGTTTTAAAAAATGAAGGTAAACACAACACTGTTTTATTCTACTACATTTATTTATGTAAATATAATTTATAAGCAAATGTAGTGGAATAAAACAGTGTTGTGTTTACCCTCATTTTTTAAAATATTAAAAATGAATTTCCAAAATGAATAAAAATGAATGTTACAAACAAAAACTTGAACATTTCATTATTTATTTGTATATATATATTCAAGAACAGTCATATTTGTGAAGTTGTAATTTTTTAGAACAAAGTTCTGTGAATTGGATTTTTCTGTATGTCTTTCTAATTGATTAAGTTGGTTTCATTATTTACTTATTTTATTAAATATTCGTGGCACGGCACATTCTCTAATCTCTTCACCGTGCACATTTCTTGTTGTCGGTAGGTACTTTCATGGGCAGACTGGAAGTTATGGTGAGGGTTAGTACTAATATTTTCCTTATTTATCGTCTCTTCTAGAATGTATAAGGTATGAAACCAATGTCGATACGCTTGATAAGTGTTTGTCTGTCATGAAACTTCAAATACATTTCAAATATTTACAGAGAAAGGATTTTCGGCTTTAAGTGATACGTACCTAATAATAATACATAATATGTGGTAGGTAATAATAACAACTATGTGATACATAAAAATACATAGATATAAATAAAATGTTATAACATTTTAAACAGTGTAGCTATAAGAATTGAAAAATAGTAATTGAAGTAAAAATTATGTATAAGTTTTAAAAATAATGTAATTATCAGGAACATAAAAACCAAAAAATGTACAGAAGCAATGAATGCCTAGATTTAGAAGTATTTTAAGTATTTTTGTGTTGACGAATTTGATCGGGTGTTGAAAATGATTAGTAATTATAAGAATATTGGATAACATTCTCAAAAAATTCCTCTCTACAACGTTTTACATATCAACTGTTTAGTTCCACACCAACATTTAAAATTAAAAATCATTATGCAAACCCAGTTTTTGAAATGTGCATTTTCTATCGTTTCATTCAGTATTCCTTGAAGGAGGATGATAAATATAATTTTTCTATATGTCGGTAGGCATGTGCATAAATTGACAGATCGCGGGAATTCGCGTAATTCGACCGTGAGCTCACTTTTCTCTCTTTTGATTATCGTTCAGTCGGTAACTGATTTGTAGTTGATGTCGTCATCCATAGCCAATGGATGGGGCTCTTGGTGTCGTCATCGTCAGTTCGGTCCAGAGTTAAAAGGGGTGTCAACCTTATGGCACTTGTCAGATTTCCACCGGTCGGGTCGCTAGCATTGTATTACGTTACTGTCAGTTATATTATTGAAATAAAGGGAGTGAATCGTTGCCACCCGAGTAATTATTATTTCGATCTTACCCGCAATACCAGGATATAACATTTTTATTCCGAGATAAGAAGAGGAGCTGCTATGGAGCTAGCTAGCGATGGTTTCTCTCGGGTGATCGTCAACATCCGGAGAACCCGACACGCCGACACATTCTACTTTGGGCGCTCGAAAAAAGGCAATTTTCCTGAGATTATGAATAAAGATATTGATGTAGGGTTTATTAGGCTTAATAAATACAATTTCGAAATATTCTAAAAAAAATATTATATATTTTATTCACTTTTAACATACAAAAACACCGTTTGAATACAGCCTCTCGATTAGTAGGTGGGTCTGCGCTGGTGTTCAGCTTTCAAAAATTGGCCATCTAAAACAGAATTTTTTTGAATTTTAGGTTTAATATATCACTAGCAAGCGATTGAATAAGATTTTTAATGTACATGTCAAAATAACAAAATGCCAGCGAAAAAAGGAAGAAAAAAATGCATGTTTTTTCACTGTTTTTTCCAAAAAAAACTTTTTTCATTTTCCCGAATTCATTTTTTTAAAATTGTTAATAAAAAAGAATAATGAGCAATTTATAAAATAATTATATTTTAAATTAAAATGTTGCACCGCGATGTGACTGTCGAACATTTAATGAGGATGAAAAAAGCCTGAAGACTTGAAGAAATGACTTTCCAAGAAAGCTTCGTCTCGCGGTACTGTTTATGAAATATCCACAGATATGGCAGAGCCGCGACACATGTATGACAAAGGCAAACAAGTGAGATATGCGCTGTTCAAACAGGATCACAAAGGACGACAATATGGCGAAGGATGCGTCGCCAGAGGGAAACGCGTGTGAGACGACCCTGGGTGAATGCCCTTCAGCGTAATTACATAACGAGAACTCCATTCCCGGACAGATAAGTGATCCGGTTAATGAATTGATTCAGCGCCCGGAGACGGACGATTTTGAAAAACTTGTACCATGCGTGACGTGGCAGATACCACGCTCGCCTCCGCCGTGGTCTTCTGTTGTTTGCCGCTCCTCGAGCTCGGCTTCCACTCCGGCAAGTCTTCAAGGCTGGCGTTGGACGCTAATGGATATAATAATAACTTAAAACAACAACAAAATGTTTGCTGAGAAAACCTGGCGTCTTCTGTGTTGGCTTCTTGTAATTATGGCTCACTCTCCTTTTTTGCAGTTGTGTTTGGTCGAGTAGATTTAGAAAGCTTCACAAGTCTCGTAATTTATTTAAATATGTAAAACTGCGTGTCATTGGATAGGACAATGACGTGCAGGGTATTAAATTAACCGGAATTACCATCACAATTGGTCTCCGAAGGGTGACATTAAACTGAACAGAACGATGCACACATAACGCATTGTGTTTTTGCATAATGTCCATTTTTCTCGTCGAATTTTCACTAGTTCTCACGACCATTTATAGCTTTTTATTTGACTTTTAACTTTAATATATTTGACTTTTAACTTTTAAATACGCATCACTCAATTGACTCAACATAACTAATAATATCACCACTAAATCAACCATAGCTAATCAGTTCATTTACATTTTTTATTACTTTCTTTCTGCCTAACTTCAGCCTCCTGTCCTTCTCCACCAAGTCCTCTATATCTCTCTCTTAGTCTCTTAAACTCAAGATTAAGCATTGTGGTCCAATCTTCTTCTTCAACATTGCGAGCTGCTCTCTTCCACACTTTGCGATCCTAGACCTTATTTAGAGAGACGAGTAGCGGTCATCTCTCTAACTTAACTGTCCATCTTATCGGAGATCGATCTATTATATCACAAATTTCTCCAGGTTTTCTCCCTCTTCTTGAAACGTGCCCACCGAGTCCTAATCGTGTATTGTTATCCTTCATCTTCACTTTGGATTTTATTACTTATAGTTATTTATTATATGCTACTTTTTTCACATTCTCATCACTTTTTCTTACTCATTAACTAATTATTGCTTTTTCTATTTCGCGCTTAATACTGTGTTTAAATTTTTTAATCTCCGTTATTGATTTACATCTCATACGATATGCTTTGATATTGCACTCTTTGAATTGTTAAGATCGCCTTAAAAAATAGTAAAGGTTTTTACGTAGCGTTAAGCTTATTCCTGTTTATCCATTTTTTTGATTTACGTATATATGTCTATTGTCCCGCGATTCTCCTAACGGGACTGGTGGAATATCATTCCCATAATTTTCTGACATTCTTGTTCGTCCTTCTCGTTACGAAATCATTATGGAAGTCAACGATCTCCGGGGACAGGTTTATCCCTACCAGGTTTTTCTTATTTCCCTTTAACAATATTCTTGTTCCTGCCTTTAGAAGTCCCGCGCAAACATCAACAAGATCCTCGGGTGACACTCGGGTCCTCGACTCGCCCATGACTATATCGGGAATGGCATTTCTCAGGTCATTGTCACTTATTTACTCATTTTGCCATTGCTTTTAATTCTAACAGGATCCTCCAACTGATCCCTATACTTTTTACCTCTGTGTTAGGAAATACCATTATAGTTTTTGTTTAAATTTTTTTGTTTGTCTATTTTAACTTCAACATAAAAATCTGTCGCAGGATGCACGACTAGCGACTAGTCCCTTTCCCGGAATTTTATAGGAGTAGTTACTCTCGCTTCTAGTTGTATAGTTACTTTTTAGTTCCTTAGTTCTTCTTTCTTAGTTTTTCTTAGTTCCTTCTTAGTTCCTCTCAGCAAAGCGAACCATAAATCAAGTGTTACCTTTTTTTTACAACAAATAAATTTACTAAAATAACGGAACGAAATTGCAATTTTGATTCTACTTTCGACTGTCGGCGTCGTTAGGATTTCGATTTTTTACGACTGGCAAGACTAGCGATACATAATGAAGTTCTGATGGCAAGTCGTCTTATGTATGGAATAAAGCAAGCGTCGTGTGAGCGAGAAGATGGTGAAGAAAATATATGAAACGGGTGTGAAAGGCAGAAGGAACAAAGAGCGTCCACAAAGGAACTGTTAAAAGCTTCAACAACCGAAGAACGCGTGATATGACGTTCTATCCTCTCCGTCTACCCCCCGCGCTAGGCTGGTTGGTTAGTTAGTTAGTTTAATTTATCATACATCTTTTAATTCAATCAATGTGAATTGTAAAAAAAAACGTTATTTTTATCTGCTAATTGAAGTAACTTTATAATTATTGTCGATATTTTCGACAAAAATACTTAAACTAATAGATTTTCCATTTCAATATGGCATTACATTAATATTTCTAGTATTGATAAGTGATACAAAGAGAAAAAAAAGTTTTTTAGCAGCTGGGACAAACACTATTTTTATAGTTAAGTGATTTTCTTGTTTTTTAACAAACTTGTTTTGTTAAAAAACAAAAAAAAAAAACTTTTCTTGATTTTCTTGTTTTTTTTTTTTGTTTGTTAGTTAACAAAGCGGAAAAATATCCCTGCATTTACCATTTCTTACAAAATTAAATCTCCTAGTAAAAAAAAGTATTTTTTTTACAATAGATGTAAATGAAGCTCGACTTATTTACCAAAACATTATATTTTTTGAATATTGAGTTTTGAAATTTTCATAATTGTTTCAAAATTTATAATCTCGTTAACAATGAGTTATTTTTTTGAACACGTCAAAACGTGACCTGTGTATCAAGAGATTTACTTTAATTTATTAATTTTGGTGGTCTGTTTATATTACTGACCCCAAAGTGTTCGATATTTTTTTTTGATATTCTAATAATATTTTTAGTCATAAAATTTTCTTGCATTTCATGTTACGCCATTGCAGCTTTCCTAGTGCTTTCGGGGCGCATCTCCTGTCGATTTTATCGCTCGCGTACAATAGCCCACCAGTGGCGTAGCGCGGCGACGTTGCCCCGGCACAATACGCATTATTGTTGTATTGTCGTAGGTAGGTCCGTGCCCCTTTGTGCCTCGCAGTGCGGGCAGACTGTGTCGCTATACCACAAATGGTGCACATTGTCGTGTTCGTATTGTTTCGCTCGCACCATTTTTATTGACATCTTTGAATAGGATATTTAAATTATGGTAAGCGTCTCTTTTTATCGAGTCTATTGTGATGTTTATGAGCTGAATGTGAGGAATTCCACGTTTTGTAATTATTTTTACGTCTTTAATTATCATAAATAAATGAACATTTTTTATATCAAAATTTTATGCACGAATGCATTTGTAGTGAGACTAAATTTTATCGCTTTACAGAACAACATAATTAACCATATTTATTTTCATTACTTCATATTAAACAGAATGTTAGTTAACTTAGTAAAAACCACTACCAGATTCGAGGTCTACCGGTTTCGAGACGTACCCGTCTCTTCGTCAGGACCAGCACTACACTACTATATTCACAACACTGTACACCCCAACCATAGTATTGTTAAAATTTCACCAATATTGATCACATGCGTGTTAATCTTGTCATAGACAAACATGCACTGATTAGCCTACTGAACATTCAGGAATCTACCGGGAGAGAGTGAGAGAGGGCGGGGTCTAAAGTGGGTGTTACCAAATCTTTTGTGAAAGTTGAATTAAACAAAGGGCTATAAGGAAAATTGATTTGGTTATTAATTAAAGGTGCTTTATTATTCACTTTAATCTTTAAAAATCTTTCTTTTTACGTCAGAGAAATCTGGTAGTGGTTTTTACTAAGTTAACTAACGTTCTGTTATAATGTCTAACCACAAAGTGAATGCTTTAAATATTAATAATATTTCACATTAATGTTTATCCTATTCTAGATGCCGATTTTTTTATCATGGCTTTTTGAGTGTTGTGTACCGATATATGTCAGTACTAAGCGTTGCATTTCTGTCTAACGTGAAGCTGTCATAAAACTTTGTCTTGTCTCGTTTTATTGTCTCGTGTAGATACTAATAATGCACACATTGAGGGGTATACAATATATTCTTGATGTGCCATGACAAAAAATCGACCTTTAGTTTTAATACCCTAAAGAATGGTCAAGTGTTTAAAGTCTTTAAGAGGTGCCAACATCTTCCCCTTTCATTAGCTGTTTCAGTATTCGATGAGCAAACAAGAACAATTATATCTTTATAAAGTCTTGTTGCAGTTTTTTGCAATTTCGTTCCGGTCAGGAGTTTCCGAAATAGATGAACGTAAATCAACCTTCAAAAAAGTTTCGTCTTGGCGCCTATTCTTCTGGGGTCTGTAAGATTTTTCGTTATTAATGAATTGGGTCTCCATCCCTACGCCCACCTTCATCGCTACTTTTCATTGTTTCTCACTCGATCCATTAAAGTAAAAATAAAGTTACAAAAACAGTATATAAGAGAATAGCAGCTTGTCAAAAATTCGGAAAAAACTGAACTCGGACCCCCAAATTCTGATTTTAGAGATTCCCAATACTGACAAAAGTGAAATTAAAACACATGATAAAGATGAGAGCGTTTAAACAATTTCACAACAAAATCTTGAGACTCTAGAAACAAAATGAATCACACATTAGAACATTTTAAATCGTTTTGGAATAAATTGGAAAGACCTAAAAAATTGTAGAATACTCGGAAATATACCAGAAGTTTCAAGAGAAAACAATTTCGTATATATTACGTAGCAGCGAAGCGTTGCCCTTGGCTCTTCTCATTTTGACATTTTGCGGAGTCAGAAAACATCGAGCGGGCGATCCGTGCGATACACTCAAACAATGTCTGCGCGATAGAAATAACGTGAAATCAAGTGTTCCAGAGACAAGTGGAATATTCTCGAGTGACGATTAATTACTGAATCGTGTTCCAGCTTACGTTTGTATCCATTGACTCACAAAATGGTTTATTAATATTTGTACGTATGCACGCCTGCTGAATTGTTTTTCAAACGTTTTATTTCTTCTGGACCCGTGTTAGACACACGGTAACATTACTTTGTGCAGCTCCCATTACACGAGTAGATCACGACTGCGGTCACAGGCTGTAAAACTTATATGTAACAATTTATTGTAGCGGTCTGTTTTTTAAAATTTACAATTTATTTCACAACCGCAACATGGGGGCTTTACAATACATGGGGCCTGCAATATTTACTGATTTTGTTTCAGTAGTCGGTAAATATACGATGAAAAGAACGATTATTAACGTTTAGTAAATTGTATTTCATTATTGATTTTTTATTACATATTTTTTTGGCTTGATGATTCGGATTGAACGAAATTTCGGGATTACATGATCAAGTCATCCGTACACTACATTGTGCCAAAAACGCAAGTATCCTTAGGATGTCTCCAACTTTTCTAGCAATATGCTCAAATACGAGAAAAAAATTATGCATGTTTTTAAAAGCCTCTTTTCAATGCGGTATTTTGGAACGATATAAATATTCATTAGATTGGGTGAAAAGCACAAATTATGTTACCATCGACATAACATAAACTATTATACTCTCGAAACTCGAGCAATCAAATATAAAATTATAATTAAAATCACGTATAGACAACTGTACAATGTTGAGCGGGACCGCTTAAACCGGAAGTAGGTCGGAGACAGCGGATAGAAAGATTTCCTCCCTCAATCTCCGCCGATAAAGCGCATGGTCTTGACATTCGAAATATACACAATACAACAACTAGCTACTTACACAGCTGAAATTGTACTTACGGAGTCCGTCTCCTGGTGCTTGGGTTACAGAGCGTGTTGTAATCGAGTGAATTCGGAAGCAGCGCGATATGTCTATTTCCGAAAGGTCAAAACATCGGATACGTCGTATTTTTAGGAACTGCACGAAAAACGTCAATTTTCCAACAGAGAAAGAAAACAACCGAACTCCAAATTATAACTGTCAACCGGTTTGGATTTCGTAAGTTAAAATCCTGGCCAGCAATTGAAGCAGAATACCTACCTCGAATGTCAATTTCGACCAATGATACTTCATTGATCACGGAACAACAACATTGTTTATTTTTTTCACCCAATTTAATGAACATCATGAATAATACCTACAAGGTTAACGCCAAATCCGTCAATAATGTAATATAAATATTGTTTCGTTCAGTTTCAGTTTTTACGAAAACACCTGCCGTGGCCGCGCTGTAAAAAGCGTTACGTTCCACTAATGAATGAAATATACTAAATATTAAGATTAAAAAATAAGTGGAAAGATATATTATAATGTCGATTTTTTCAACTGCAGGTCCCTGGGCGATTTTTTATTTATTCAATACTTAAAATTATCTTAATTTCTTCTATTTCGTCTGTCTGTCTCTGTCTGCCTGTCATTCTGTTTAAAAATCTGTCAAAAAAGTCTAATTTTCGACTATTCTTTTGTCTGTATCGGAAGCCCTTGAATATCGACACATTCGGTTTACTTCAACCCTAGTGCGTACTGCCACTTTTTACGTAGGTACCTACTTATTTTGTGGATGGGTCCTGCACACCTTTCGCTTCCCGCCCGCGCACGAGCGTAATAATAAATTTTTTAAAAAAAAAACTCGCAACAATGTACCCTTGCATTCATGGATACGCACATTTCTATCGAGCAGAGTGTATTAAATTGTAATCGTTTGAAATTTTTTGCGCTGTTTTGGCTCGTGGGGTAGTTCGTGCCACAGTTCGTACATATTCAGTCGATTGGGTTGTAATATATTTTTTTAATTTTTCAGTGATGTTTCAAATTTTGTATGAAATTTTTTACAGTATTGTGAACTGACTAACTATATTACTCAAACAATCCCGTTCTCTCCGAAAATTTGGGGTTTTCATTTCGTATTTTTTTTGCTGTAATGTCGTGTAACAGCAAAAAATCATGTAAAACAAACTAAAATAGTTTATTTTTACTTTCGTTTACATATATTTCATATGTGCAGTATAAAAACAATGGCAGAAATATCAAAAAAAATAAAATAAAAATGTCACCGAGTTTTATTAATTTAAAATGTACTGAATTCAAAATCATGTTTTCTATAAATTGATAGGCTATGTTTCCTATAAAATCTCGAAATCAGTACATTATAAATTAGTAATTCTCGACGACTGCATTCAATTTCTTTTTGGATATTGCTGCCTTTGCTTTTATACCCCACATATGTTATATTTTATTTCTTAATTTGAATGTATTAAGTTTAATACTTCACCTGTCGATGAGAGATTCTAATACTCTCGGAACACGAATAGTGCAATATAATAGTTGTTCAACAATACAATATCTGTTCGTACCCGGCGTTGCACGGGTCAAGGATTAAGTTAAAATTAAGTTTGTGAGGGGAAACAAATGTTCCATTGTTTCAAAGCCTCTAAAAAACAACGTTACCATTTAATATGGGGGAAATGTGGCCTATTAATATTTATAAAGAATTTGTATGCAAAATACAATAGAAGAGTACAGATTTGCAAGGAAAATATATGAATAAAAAAAATATTTTTATTACTCGACGGCTCCTAAAGAATAGGTATACAAAATTTGGATCAGATCGGTCGGACGATACGGATTTGTATGTACAATATATCAAGGGGAGGGGTAAAGGGAAAGGGGTAAAAATGCATAATTTGGGTCAGATCGGACACACGTGTAGATTTGTATAAAGAACAGACAGACATACAGACATTGAGTTTTATAGGTATAAATAATTAAATACAGGCCACTTGAGATGAGATGATGACGCTGGACCAGCCGGCGCAGCTTCACGCGAAGCTGGATCACCAGGGCAGTGTGATTGACGTCCATCACGTTCGTGATGACCATATAATTCTAGCCAACTCATTTTCTCTGGTACGATTTGCCTCCGCTACCATTACCCGTGGCATCGATTTTCCGTACCGGTTCTCCCCACTTCTTGGCAACATGCTTAACTCAATTTGCGATAATTTTTCTGCTCAATTCCACGTTCAAATTATATACAACACGCCTATTATGTTTTGCTACGTGCAATTTTATGTAAAACCAGCGGTCCGCACATAAAGATTTAGTTAAAAAGAAGTTCGTGGTGAGATGGTTCCATTGTTTTGCAAAGCCTCTAATGTGGCTTACGTTTACCGCCGGGTCCTAGTGAATAAGCATGCAAAATATGGATCAGATCTGTCAAACAGTATAGATTTGTATGAAAATTATATCGGGTGTAGTGTGGACGGTAATGTCGACTTTGTTGCCCTCAGGGCCCTAAAAAATAAGTATGCAAAATTTCGTTTAAATCTGTCAAATGGTTTTACATTTGTATAGAAAAGAGGCAGACAGACAAAAATTGAGTTTTATATGTATAGATATAAAAATGTTTCGTAGTTGAATAAAGTGTTAAAGTGATAATAAAGTGTATATTTACGAGTGATAAATTACGAAACAGTGTAATTTAAAGAATAGAGTTAAATTTAATAGTGTTAAGTGACTTTGTACATTAAATAATCACTAATTAATAAATCCGTAATTAAATTCCAGCGTTTCCATTAATTCCTCCCGCAGTTACGACACGTGACAATACATATAAAATATTTTTTGCACCCATTCTCACAGTGGCATATTAAAGATTACACATTGATTACTTATGTCATACTTAAAAATAAAAATTTACGCAGACGTTAAACAAAAAATATCATCTTTACATGTTATTTATTTACAAATGGTCATATTTATTTTCGCTGACCGTCTTTTTGATATTGCGCTGACATCATTATAATTAAGTTTATGTATATCATTAAAAAAGTGTTTGCTTGCTTGTAAAACCAAGTTGCAAAAATATTTTAGATATAACAAATAGATGTCTGTTCTGATGATTCCCGTATTTTTATTATTTTTACTGCACTAAAATATATTTTTATTTATTGTTTTTTGTATTTTTATTTCGTTTTTATCCAAACAAATTAATGCCTTTAATAATTACCGCTTTTTGTACCTTTTCTAATAACCGTTTTTGTTCATTTCATTTCTTCGCTAATTTTCGTATACTGATTACTGTATTGTGATTTTTTTTTTACTTTTACTTTTTAAAGACACAATTCCTTAAAACTTTGTGTACCGACACTTATAAATTGTACAACTAATTTGTAAACTATGTCTGTCTTAGCACAGAGTATTCTAGTAAGGCAGGCACAGGCATCCAATCCAAATTGTGTATTACAATAAATAAATTTATTTACAATACAATCAAATTAATAGAAAGAACGTATTTATTTCGTTGTCTTATTTTCGGTTAAAATATTAACCAGATACTGGTAGATGGTCCCGTTAGAAGCCTCAGCAATCGTCGAGTTTGCATGCGAGTATGTATGAATGTGAATGAGGCAAGATTTGTATGTCAGAACAGAAGAGTGTGGCGCTCTGTCCTCTCTGCTTCATTTCCAGCTTTTAATTGGACGTAGTTCAATGAAAAATATCCAATCCACACAATGTCACTTTAGAGATATTGACATTAGTTTATAAGATATTTCTTCATTGGTATTCGTTTTGAAATTAAGCGAAAGTAAGATTGTTGTTATTGTAAGAAAGTAAGTGTTTGTGAAAGAGATTGTTCATGGTATAATAAGGCGTACTTTCTGAGGTATATATAAATAAATTTGTTTATGATGAAAAAAAATTAACCTGCCATACATGTGGGTTGGTTCTACGGGTGATAAAAATTATAAACATTTGTATTTCGCCTGGATTTTCTTACAAACCGAGAGTATCGATATTAAGCATCAATTTGGTGCACTTTAGTCATTTTTGACCATGTTGTAGATTGGATTATTTTCGCGTAACTACGTCCAATTGTTTTGATTTATTTTTCCTTCAGCTTCCGTATCATTTTATATAGTTATTTTTAACCCTGTCAATCCAGAACCTTACAGAAGTAACTTATTTAGAAAAGCCGTCTATGAGTTTTTATGATTCCATTCCATATAAAGTGCATCTTTTTATTCTCATTTTCACGGCTGCATAATACCTTTTTCATCAAGAAGAATGCAGCTCTGGCTTGCTCCATACGACATTTGAGTTCCATAGAAGGGTCCCAGTTTCCATTTAATCAGCATCCCATGTAGGCATTTTATATCCTCTTTCTAGTGTAATTCTATCTGTATACAAGCCACCGTCATCTGTTTTGTTTGTTTTTTTTTACTATACTTGTAATAATTGAAGAGTTCAATTAAGGACGTCAAAAAGTCCAGGAACAGCCCTGTACATATAAATGTCCGAATACATCAGTCATCCAGTCACTCAATCTATCTGTAACATATAAATATATTAAATAAAATTAAAATATGACATGTGTATACATATATTGCGTTCGACATAAACGCGTGTGCAGTTAAACGCTTATAATTGAGGAAGCGCGATAATTTAATAAAATATTTCATTAATGCCCACACTGCAATATCACATATCCCCTTCACGAATAAACCTCCCAGATGAACTTTAGCATTATGAACTGCGTAAGGACGATTGCACACTGAAGTCACGCACCACAACGCGCGCGCGAACGCACGACACATTCTACATATTATGTTTGGAAAAGTAAAAATGGATGAGAACACGTACACAAGGCATTCACGTACTCAGCTCGTATATTTGTTTATATATGTTTTTCGCAAAATGTAACGCGACAGACGAATCATTTTAAAAAATAAAATAAAAATTGTATATATACTACACTTATAAGTTCACGTACCTATTGGTATCAACCTTACACTTGCCATCTGTGACTGAAAAAAGGACACTTGAAAAAATTTAAAATTTTCCCCATTGGCACGTAACATGTGAATTCGATACGTACAAATGTGTCGTAGTTTGTGGCTGCGGCGTTGCGTGCGTCTGCGATGCGCAATCCCGCAGAGATATTTTTACAAGTACGCACAGCACAAAAGGCATACACTGAATAGCACTTAATTTAGAATTTCCCCTCGTTGACAAGTGTCGTAAAACACGCACACTCGTGCGTTCCATTTTAATCCTTATTCCGTTGCGAACACGACGCGAATTCCCTCGACATTAATTCCGATCCCTAAACATTGACAATCAAGGAATAATGGCTCTTGTACGCAGCGTGTATTTAGATTATTTTGGCTTGTCGCCTGTTTTTGGGCGAGTGCTTGAAATTGCCCTTTACGAACTCGTGCCTAAGATAGATTATCGCCTGCCAGGTGGGGTTTTTTTAGTACGTAGGCGAGGGTAGGACACGAACGTGGGGTGAGCTATGCAGCTGTTTGGCGATGCAGATGTTCCGCGCGGCGGTGTGTAATATAGAATTAATATCAAACTGTTCCGACTTGCCCCGCTATACCACTCGCCCGTAGCTACCCGACCGATCGATAATACGATCGATTGAAAGCGATGGTCTCATTGAAAACATTGTCGTTAATAAAGTGTGTTTTTCATTGATGGCGCTCACTTAAGATAGTGTTATTTGAGATTTTAGCATGCCTATACAGGGTGTCTTCGTAACTAGTAGCAAAAACTTCATGGAAGTCTTCTCCATTCAATTTTGAATAGAAAATATTCTTTACATTTTTGATAAATTATCGGTGGTTATGTAGATAATCAACCTCATTATTTTGAATAATTCTGACTTATTTTCTACAAAACGTTGGACTGTCGTTTAAGTAACTTAAATGGAATATTCAAAATGCATTCGCTTTGATACAAGTCAAATAAAATGACAAAAAACTTACAAACAAAATATTTTTCAAGTTTCTGTAAGTTTAATCATTTTATTAGACTTTATCAAAACGAATGAATTTTTAATATGCAATATAAATAACTTTCACGATAGTTTAACGTTTTGCAAAAAATAATCCAGAAATATTGGGAAAAAAATGCATACTTTGAAGTCGCTTATCTCCGTAACTGTTGGCATTTCATTCAAAGTGTAAAGAATATTTTGTAATTATTTATTCATCCCCCATATATTTATATTTGCTTTTTTATTGTCTATACTTCGATTTTTTATTTTTTAGTATACATTGTATTCTGATGAAAGTAGGTATCATTGGCCCCGAAATATGCTGGTATTTTCAACAAATAAGTGGTAAAAACATAGTTTATTATTTTTTATCCAATTGACTCAGCAGCATCGTAGATTGACATTTTTAAATATTGATTGTATTATTAGTATGTATTTACTTATATTTTTTATTAATTACACCTAAATGTTTCGGTAAAACCTTTCCATCGTCAAGGTGTTTTACAATTTTAAAAATATCAAAATGTATAATGTTTTTAGTTTTTTCTAAATTATTTGAAAAAATATTTTTAAATATCCTTGATCGCTCACCATTATTGGAAAAAAAATTGATAATTGTGAGTAATCAAGAACTTCAGCAATAATATTTAAAAATAATTTTTTAAATAATTTAGAAAAACAAAAGACATTATACGTTTAGATATTTTGACATTTGTAAAACACCCTGACGATGGAAAAAATATAAGTAGATACATATATACAAATAATACCATCAATATTCAAAAGTTTATTCTTATTAATTATTGTATTAATAATCTCACCACTAATTGTTTCTATTATTGAAGAAGTTTATTTAATTTAATTTAAGTTTTATTAATTTATTTACAAAATAAATGAAAATACAATAGAAAAATAAATTTGTCACGATAACTGCATAGTTTTGCGTTTCAATCCAACCTGAGAGTGATGTTCATTTTCATGTTCATGTCACCTGCAAAACACGATCATGCAACATTAAACATGGAACTCCTTGGTTTTCGGGTGCATTATGTAATCTAAGTATGTACACATTGTATCAAAAAATTCACTTGAATTTTACAAATATATCGACGGCTCCTACGTATAATATCGTAACCCACAAATCGACGATTTTTAGTTTTTTGTGTATTTCATATGTATTTAATTATATCTTTATTTCCAAGAAAGAAAAAAAAATATTTTGCAATAAATAACGTTTTTTTCGAACGTATTTTATCGTATCTCAAACAATCACATATTTTTTACGAAGTATACTATCGTATGTAACACTTACGATAATTTGCGTTGGAAGATAACATAAGATAATTTTATCGTATGTAACACTTACGATAACATACGTTGGAAAATAACATAAGATAATTATCGTATGTAACACTTACGATAATATGCGTGAGAAATTAACATAAGATAATTATCGTACGTAGCACTTACGATAATATGCGTGAGAAAATAACATAAGAAAATTATCGTATGTAACACTTACGTTATTTTACGTCGCGTTTTTTCCGAAGCAAAATGTTGTAAGTCATTTATACGATATTTTACGTCGCGTCTTTTCCGAAGTATAATATCGTATGTGCATTTCTACAAAAACCTTTGATAATTTCGGCTTTTTTGTGATTATTTATGAAACTACAGTATAAGGTAAAATATTGAAACGAAATTTCAAAAAAATTGGGCAATATTAAGATTTATACCGGACGAAAATGTGTTCAATTCCTTCTCCTGTAAAATTGAATTTTGTGGGTGACGATATTATACGTAGGAGCCGTCGATATGATTCCTGGAATCAATGCCTCCAGATAACGAGACGGATAATGCATATGCAAATATTTAATACATAATATTCTGTACTTATGCTAAACGAATGTTATGTAAAAGTATACGTACATACATGTTATGTGATATAATGTTACCTGCAAAGTGTGGAAACCAATTCGCACTTTGCCGGTTGTATAATATATTTTTATAATGTACATTTAGTTTTTATGGGCCATAAATATTTATCTATGATATGAGAACCCGTTTACATGCTTATCATAATACTTTTAACACTTCTATGCTGAAAAAAACTAGATTCTAAGAAATTTACGTATTTTTAAATCTGACATTTGATTGCCTACAAAATATTGATTTACTAACTGTAACTGTAACTGTAGATATGTATTTATTTTATTGGAAAAAAATTTCGTAAAAAAAAAAATTGGGAAAGAAAATTAGGGAAAAAAATTCAAAAAAAGAACTTTTGGGAAAAAAAAATTTTGGGAAAAGAAATTTTGTGAAATAAAATTTTTGGGGAAAAAGAAATTTTATTATAAAAAAGTTAAGGACGTTACACAGAGACAGACGGACGGGCGGAGGCACGGATAGACAGACAGACAATGAAATTATTATAATTGGGATTGATCTTAGCTCGCACGCCTCTAAATTAATGTGTGTGTAAAATAATATGTGGCGAACAAAACGCCACACTCCTTACCATGGTGACTATGTATTTTATTCAGTACTAACACACTTAAAACATGAGGTTAGATATTATATACTCGTATAAATTTATGTTTAGTTGGAAAAAGCCGTAACATTCTCATTTACGAAAATTAAAATACATTCATTCGCGTCCCGGTAGATAGCTAAAGATTTTTTTTTGGGAACCCAGTTTACATACGATGCCTGCCTAAACATTAAAATAACATACCTAGAATCTGGTACAGCGCTTAGCACAGTTTATGACAAATTATAATTTATAATGTCAAAAATTAATGTAAATTTTTTTTGTTGATACCTTCCTTCCCAGTGAACTACACTTTAATTTTTTTTAACAAAATAATTTTCATAAAATTTATATCTATATTGCATAAACATTTTTCCATGGTGGTGCAAAACCTTAACGTCAGTCGACGCACAATATTGACGTGTACCGGTACACAACACATCCTGTGCCACGACCAATAAATTGACATCTAACCCCATGGCTGTATGGCATGTAAAAAAATTCCCATATAGCACAACATTTCGTACGAATATAATACCGCACCATCCAGCTCTCAAGGTGTCAATGCAGTTATTTATATTATCAGAGGACGAAAACAGATTTGGTTTTATATTTTGAGCCTTATTGATCACTTAAATCTTCAGATGACGTACATAACCACTTTAATGCGTCTGTCTGATAACTTGACCATCTCGCTGTTCATCTTGATTTTAATACATCACTCGCTTACAGCAATAAATGCTATAGAGTTTCACAGGTTCCCAATCTTAAGCAACCATCGGTCTCTCTTCAAACTATTCTCAAATATACCTTTTTTTTTTTTCAAAAAAAAAATTAATTAATAGATGCTTATTCGTCTGTTTTCTTTTTATGATTTAACGTATAGATCATCATTTTGTCGTTTATGACCCTGATAGACAGTCCCATTTGAAAAACATTTTAATAAAATTCGAAGTATACAAAATACTCCCTTTATTTTAGACAAATTTGAAATTATGTAGAAAAATAAATAAGAGTTATGTTGTAAACCAACAAATAAAACATTGTATTGGACGTCGACAAGTTATATAAGACTAGCGGTCTCCCGTGAAAAATCACGGGACATGATAGTTGCAGGATTTAGATGCTGAAAATTCATGAATAGAAAATCATTTGTTTTTTAAAATTGACTTTATTCGCTTAGACCGAAGATTAAATGTAATACTTTCGTTGTCTCTCCGTAACGTCCGTAACTAGCTGGAATTGCAACTTTAGATAATTAGAAAATGTGACACACTCGAATTATAATTCGAGTGTGTCACGTTCTCAGTTTGAAATCTCATTAAATTAATTAAGTAATTATTATCTAAGGTTTCCATTCCTAGTTGCGGATATTATTAAATCACCGCGCAAGTGTACAATGCGTGGATTTACAAGGTCGACGCGGTCTGTCGTGCGACATGCAATGGTCTTCGGTGTAACCGAATATTGAAGCAATCTAAAAATAAAGTCTAACTAAATTAAAATTACAGGAATCACTTTAAATTACGAAATTTAGCAACTGAGTACTCATAGATCGGTCCCATACGTTATCCCTTATTTCACTCACGAGACGATAATTTTTTTCAGTTTGAAAGATCATTTAATTCCTGCTACATAACTTAAAAAAAAAAACTATTTTTTTTTATTCTACACTACACTAGGACGCACTTTACTAAGCGTGTTGTGCGTAGACGGGCATTTAAAATATATTGTTTTATTTTTAAGATTAGGTACCTATATTACAAAATAACATAATATAGTTACAAATTGTGAATACGTTCACATATACAGGGTGTCTGATTGAAATGTCGAGCATGCAAGCCGTCAAACCTCGTTGGAATTGTCAAGTTCGTTTTACGTTGTAATGTAATCATTGTGCTCATTTGTTGTTGGGCTGAATTCGCTGTCATTGAAACTCATTCTTTCTTCTTTCTTTCCTTCGTCAGCTGACGTCCTCCAATGCAACGTCGAGTACAAAAACAAAATTTTATCTCATTATTTTATAATCATATCTTATCAAAACCGTGAAACAAATGACAGTGCAAAAATAGAATTAGGGGTATATCTAAATGCGACAAAGTTTAACGTTATTTTTACGGCTGTAAAAACGAATTCTGACGAGGAACAGTTTGACGATCGCTATTTTTAAGTACATATAATCAGAAGTGTGAAATTACACATTGATCTTCTGTACTAATTAATTATAACGCGAGATAAATACAGCCACAATGTTAACCTTCGGATCTATAGTTGCATTCCTCGTTTCATTTTTGACAGCCAGAAATTAAAAATATAGGTATTAAACGTCAACATTTGTGTTTGAACCCTGTGTATGTGTGTATATGTGTATACAAATTTATTATTAAATTAAGATTAATTATAGAAGTCTCACGTAAAAAAATTGTAAAAATATAAATGTATGTATAGCTACAGGTATGCTATTCCATAACCCTAACGAGCGGTAGTGTAGCAAGTCTTGAAGCACTCCATTCTATATTATTTAAAAAAATTTATTGATATTGATTATTGATTTAAGAACTTTGAAATTGGTATATACGCGTATGTGTAGGTATTCATTGTCGAATTTTTGTTCTTTTTCCTTTCCTTCTTTTTTCTTTTAATTATTTCTCTTTTTCTTCCTTTTATATTTTCTCTCCGTGTTCCTCAATATAACATATATGTAATTTGCAATCTGTATGGCGGACCAGGTCTTACACTGACAACCTGGTTACGCTAGAATAAACACATTATTATTATTATTATTACCAGCTGTGAAATCTATGTATACTGTCTCATGAGAAAGGACTAGATGTCTCTAGCATCGTCCATTCAAATAAACGAAGGTTCCCAGAATTGGACCATGGTAAAACTTTCAAAAATTTTATTATGTGAGGATGTTCTTACGGTGGAACTGGTGAACGTTGCATTGTGTAAAGTGATCACTTAAGCCAGCTCATACGGGTTGTAAGCTCTGAGCCATCGTATAAGAGACTTCCATGCACGCTTCTCATATGAATAGCTTCGTCTCTGTGGTTCATCTTAATTGAGTAATAATCCCGCAGTGGACAAATCCAGTAATTGTGTTTTCTGAACAGACATATCAAAATATTGTTAAAATATATTTTTGATTATAATCATCTTCTTTCTTGCTTTATGTCAGTATTGACAATTGACACATAAAGGCTTCACTAAGAACTCGGCCCTTAACGCACCCCCCAAGTTGCGGTCACGTGTCTCCCTCACATTCACAACCGACTGCAGGGGCTCTCCATCTGGATGAAACGCATCCATCCACCCTTGTAAGTTTCCACTCTACTCCAGGTCTTCATTCTAATGTCGGATCCAGGATAATTTCACGTTCAAAGAGAAATAAACGTAGTCCTTGTGGAAAAATAAGTTACCACGCACGTCGTAGATAAATTTGATTTTTTAATAAAAAAATATTGTCGTTTTTCTACAGCTCTGACTTAAAAAATGTTGTAATTGACTCTAAAATTTATGGTTATTACAAATATTGTCAAAGCGATACCACTATAGCCTTCAAAATTATTATCTATACTAATATATAAAGTTTGTAAGTTTGTATGTAGGAGGTAATCTGCGAAACTACTCATCCGATTTTAAAAATTGTTTCACCAATATTTAGAATGGACTTTCAGGGTGGACATAGGCTATATATAATCCCGTTAAAATAAATGATTAAAAGCTATGTTAAATAAAACATAAGAATATCGTATATGCGTACGCGTGCGAAGCCGTGCGGGTAAGCTAGTACCTATTAATATTTTTTATCTATTTATCAAGTTATCAGTTCTTATCATATCGTTTTCCAATCATAATTTGTTCCAAATGTTATGTATTTGCATGCTATGCACATACACAAGGATTTTTTCTTCGTTCCTTACAATATCAACAAATCCACAATTTTCGCACGGATTTGCATTTTTTTAAGTCACTTTTCGAAGTTCTTTCGCGACATTAAGTAAATATAAATCTTCATCAAAATTTAATGTTATCATATGTATCTCTTTACACACTTCACTTAATCTATACCTACGTATTTTTCGCGGTGTCGAAGTTTGCGACTGTGCTACCTAGGTAGGTGTAAATTATTATTCAAATTAATTTGTTAGTGTTAGGAATTCACTAATTGGGACATTTATGGAAATATTATTGTGGCC